>JAULKK010292853.1:0-13182 GCA_032355705.1 Rubia peregrina
TCTCCTAGTTTAGGGAAAGGGTTTTACGGGTTAAATGGAGATTGACCAGATATTTAGTTGGGGTGCTTTAATGATTTTGTTTTGGATTGCTTTAGATGTTTGATTGGATGTGTGGACGAAGCACTTACGGTGCGTATTATTTGACACTCCACTATTTTTTACTCTGATGGTAGTCTTGGATCGATATTATTGTGACTACAATAGGACAATACAGTGTTAACCACCTATTCTTGGGGTGCTCTTCTCATTGCCACATAAGATTTTTGATTCGTATTGTAATACTGATTAGGGCTTATGTGTAGGCATTCGGGCACCACGTTTGATGTAAGCCTTCGGGCTCCACTTTTGATGTAAGCCTACGGGCACCATTTGATGTAAGTCAAATTTGGCAACAACTGATCTTTAATAGAAGAACCCTATAAACCAGACTGATTATTAAAAAAAAGAATTGAATAGTTTTGAAGTGATGACCTAGATCTTACTCTGCATTTTGGATTCATTATCTTTGTCAAAGCGGCCAATTTTATTTTATTTATGCTTTTATGAAAAGCGCAAACAGATTTAAATGTGAAGCAGCCCTTCCAATTAAGCTCTGAATTGCGTTTTTCCATCCTGCAGATGAAAAGAGTTGTGTCTTGCAAAATAGAACAAACTTGTGTCTAAATAATGTAGATTTAGGTTTAGCATGTAAATGTTTATTCTATTCAAAGTTGAAGATAGTTAGACTTTGAATTGTGAGTAGGCAAGAAGGCTAGTTTTGTCAATAAGTGGTCCTAAAGTCTAGCAAGATAGAAGTTCATAAGTTAGAACCATATTCATTCACATCGTTCTGCCATAGCAATGAATCAAAACCAGTTGTTGCCAGTTTACTTAAGGCACCTGCCTTGATATTTTCACTCCTTGGTACGTGTTGAAGTATTCTAGTTGGCCTATGAGCTGGCGAACTCTTCTTAAATATTTTATCAACTACTCCTCTCATACCTCATAATCTCCACGCACTTGCTTTATTGCTATATGCGAGTAGCTAAAACACTTGACACTTTGACCTTCATCCTGATCGTGAGGTCCAACTCGCGTATTAGTGCTTCGTATTTGGCTTCGTTGTTGGTGAGTGGGAAATTGAAATGAAGCGAATATCTGTGCTCTTTCTCGTTTGGATTTACCAATAGTAATCCTGCACCGCAGACTTCTTTACTAGACGCTCCATCAACGAACAACTTCCATGCAATGTCTTCCCACTTTAATTTCCCTTTGTTCATTACGAGATCCTCTGGTGCAATTGCCTCTTGTGCATCTGCGCTTGTCATTTATGCAATGAAATCTGCTAAGGCTTGTGCATTTACTGTACTTCACGGTTGAAACTGAATCTCGTACTGTCCCAATTCAGGACACTCTTTAGTAATTCTACCGGATGATTCTGGCTTGTTCAGAATGTTCTTGATTGGGTAGTCAGTATACACAACTATGCTATGACTGTGAAAATAACTTCGCAGTCTTCTTGCCGAGTACACTAATGCGAGAGTTAACCTTTCAATGAACAAGTACGATATTTATACACTTTTTAGTATCATACTGAAGAAGTATACTGGCACCTTCTTTTGCCCTTCTTGGCACACCAAGACCGAACTCACTGCTTTTGTCAAAATTGCCAAGTATATGAATAGAGTCTCTCCTGGTATTGGTGACTTTAGTGTTGGCAACTCCTTAAGCTATTCTTTCAACGGTTCATATGCTTTATGACTATTTTCATTCCATGTGAACTTCTTTGCCTTTTTGATAATGTCGAACATTGGGAATCATTTTTCCACAGCTTTGGAGACGAACCCGCTAAGTGTTACCAAGGAACATGTACTTTTTTTGATTTTTTGCGGTCGGGGGAGATTGACTAATGCTTGTATTTTCTCTGAATTGGCTTCAATTCCTTTGGAAGACACTTTATACCCTAAACATTTTCTTGCTCCGACTCCGATTATGCATTTCTTGGGGTTAAGTTTCATACCAATCGCACTCAGCGTATCCATGGTCTCCCTCAAATCTTAGGCGAATTAACATATCCTCTTGCTTTTAATCACCATGTTATCCACATATGCTTCAACATTTCGTCCAATTTGATTACGAAATGCAGTGTCAACTACTTGCTAATATGTTGCTCCGACATTCTTTAGTCCAAATGTTATCTTCGCATAGCAAAACACTCCAAAACTTGTTAGGAAAGCTATTTTCCCCACATCTCCTGGGTGCATCAGTATTTGGTGATATCCCTTGTACGTATCAAAGAATGCTAAGGTTGTATCCTGATATTGCTTCCACAGTTGGTCGATTTTAGATAAATGATAGCAATCTTTTGGGCATGTCTTGTTTATATCAGTGAAGTCTATACACATCGTCTATACACATCCTCCATCCTACATCCTCTTTTTTTTTACCATCACTGGATTTACTAACCACTCAGGGTAAATCACTTCCTTCAAAATGCAGGCATGAAGCAATGCTCCGACTTCCTCTTCGATTGCTTTCTGTTTGTTTCTATGGAAGCTTCTTTGCTTTTGCTTAACCGGTTTGATCGACTTATCGATATTTAGCAAGTGGGTAGAAATTTCTGGATTGACTCATCCCATGTTCTGTACAGTCTATGCAAACGTATGTTTGTGACTTTACAGGACATCTGTCACCTTTTCTTTCACCTACGTTAGAAGAAATTTTCCTATCTTGACGCACTTTGAATTGTCTTCGTCATCTAAAATGACGATATCAGTTTCTTCTCCAAGATCTAGTTGAGGTTCTGATTGCTTAAGTAAGTCATTGTCCGAGATTGTGCTGACCATTTTTATTTGTTCGGCATTTCTTTCCGCTTTCATTGCGATATCCATGCACAACCTAGCTGTTTACTGATTACCCCCTTATCGTTGCGATTCATGTTGGAGTTAGGAACTTCATCACTAAGTGATAAGGGGACCATATCGCCATTGGCGTATTCATCCATGGCCTAACAATGATGGCGTTAAATGGGCTTTGTGTGTCCATGACGACAAAGTTACACATGATAGTGTAATTTTTGTCACTCTCACCTATGGTAACATGCAAAAGCTGTATGTTACCCAAATGCAAATGCGTATTTGCTCGTCCTGTAAAGCCTACCAAACAGGATGTAGACTTCTTCAAATCAGTTTGCTTGAATCCCAGTTTGTCAAAGCAATCGACGAATAAGATTTCAACTGTGCTCCCATCGTCTACAAATACCCTGTGGACTGTGTCATTTCCAATTTTAGAGACAATAACCAATGGATCATTATGAAGCGAAGCGTTGGAAACCGCATCCTCTTTGCTAAATGTTATTGTCTCATCAGAACAGAGTTTCTTATCAACACGCTCTTGTGGTGGAGAGTATTTGGCTTTGGATTTCCAGGCATTATTAGACAGGAATTCGGTTGATCCATGAATCGATAGGGCATCATTAGTCAGGTCATCTTCATAATCCACCGCAGCTGTCATTCTCTGATTCCTTCTCTGCGTATTCGTTGCTCCCTGGTTTTTTGCCATGGAGTTTCCTACCTTATTGGCTTTGTTGTATCGATTTCCTTCATCTTCCTTTCTGTACTGCCTTAAATTTCCATTTCTCAAATTCTCCTCTATTTGCCTTCTTAAATAATTGCAGTATTCGATGCCATGTCCATGGTCTTTGTGGAAGGCACAATAGTACTCTCTGGACCGCTTGTCTGGGCATAGGCTCGCGAAACAACTCCATGTTCGCTTGCCGAATCTCCTTTCTTGACTTCGTTAAAGGAGTTTATGGAAATAGTGTCATTTGTGCCCCTGATTCTTTTCCTTTGAAAAAGATTTTTCCTTTCCTCCCTTTGACAAAACCTCTCTGCAGATCTTCCATTATTCTTTTTTTCCCTCGTTCGCGCTCTATCTTGCGATTATTTGCTTCTTCAATTCGTACATACTTTTCAATCATTTTATACAATTCTCTTGGGTTTTCAGGCATGTTTTTTGTGAGTTTCTTGTAGAATTCCTCTGATCGCATGCCACCAGTGAATACGCCTAGTGATGATTGAAACGACAGATCACGAACATGTAAACTTTCGGTAATAAACCAGCTGTGGTTATCTGCAAGGCTTTCATCACTTTGCTGAGCTATGTTGTTTGAGTTCACTATTCTTTTGGTAAACCGTTGCTTCTCATAGAAGTGCCCCCAAAACAGGTCTGATAACTGTGGCCACGAATGAATACTTCCACTTGGTAGATCATCGTACCATGTAATCACTGTCCCAAATAAGAAAATAGGAAAAACTTTGTATACCAGCTCAATCTCCGCATTACAAAATCGTATACTGTTGCGATAGGAATGTAAGAATTCCTTGGGGTCTGTTATCCCATCATAGATTTTCACATGCAATGGTAGCTTAAAATCCTTTGGCATTTTGAAATCGCGAAGATGCTGTGCTAATGGTGACCGGTCCGTATCATCATCTGCCACTATATCCCTCAATTCCTCTTCGTAACTAAGGTTGGCATGCCTTTGACTTACTTTTTAATTTTTATTTGGGAACGTTGGCTTGATCATCGCTAGGAACTGGTTATACAAATGTTCCATGTTCGCTTCTAAGAAGGCTCCAAAAGCTCTCCTCTATTTTTCTTGATTAGCATTATGAGATTCAGCTTCTTCTTCATCGTAATCTGTGTCTTCTCTGTTGTGCTCCTGTTCCTTACTAGGAATATATTCTTGGTCTTCACTGGGATGCATATCCTTGCTACGCCCCGTTGTTTTTTCTTGCGTACGATTCTGGCTTCTTTCACTTCTGGTGAAAACCATGTTTTCGGCTGAAGGGAATAACTTTAAAAGAATTTTTTTCGTCCCCACATACGGCGCCAATTATGTCGTATATCCAGGCAGGCAAAATGATTGATGTTCACCTTGTAACAAATGCGAGCCTGCAAAAAAGATTCCGGAAGTTATTCCGATAAAAGAACTTCAACGATCAAGTCAGTACTTTTCTTCAGAGTACTCTTATTTCTCTATTTAGTTCCACTTATCTGAACTAGTGTTGCTCTCCTTGTATTTATAGCAGATTGTAGTCGTGGCCCCGCATTGGTAGGGTTTAAGATCGTGGGTTGCATCGTGGTTGTTACAATCTCGGTTCGTGGCTAAGTCTTGGTCGTGATTTCATCTTTCTCAGTTCATGGTTGAGTCCTCTTGGACATGGCTCCTCCTTTGTCGGTTCGTGGTTGACACAAACATTGTGTATTCTATCTTTGTCTATTCGTGGTTGAACATTGGGTTAGGGCTAAAAGCCCGCAGCCTCTAGCTCATGGGCTAGATATACACTAGCTAGTTTTGTTAATAAGTGGTCCTAAAGTCTAACAAGATAGAAGTTCATAAGTTAGAACCATATATTCCAATTAGATGAGGTCTCAAAATAGGTAGCATTTTCTTCAAATTATAGACAGTCGACTGTATTTTCTAACTTATACACTGCATTTGTTATTTTAAACATTAAAATTTAGAATTTAACTAAAGTATTTTTAAATTTAAATATTGTATTTATATATAACATTTCTTATATTTTCACAGTAAAATACATATTTAAAATTATAAAATACAATATTAAAATTTAAAAGTGCAGTTTTAAGTTGAAAAAATAAAGGGATGTGTCAATAAGTTTATGGACAGACCACCTTTTTTGAATCTCCCCATCCGTTTATTACTCTAGTATGTGCTCAAGCTATTAAATTAACTGAGCAAATACGTTTCCAATTATGAGATGATCTATCAAGGGTCTTGCCTAATTAAAATTTTCACCACAGTTTTAAGAAAAAAAGAGTTAATAATGGTATCAATATCCCTAAATCCTATTCAATTTTCAACCATTGGACGATAATACCATCTTTTCCATGGTTTTTTTACTAGTTTAGGGTGTGTTTGGTTGAGCTATTCTTGTAAGTAAACCTGACTTATTTGATTAGAATTTTATCATCTCTTTCTAACTGAAATTCTTAAATTCTAAAAATTAGTTATTTAGTTAATAAGGATTTTTTAAAATCAATCATTCAAAAATGTTGGGAAAATGTCCATAAGCGATTACAATGAGTGTAATTGACATCCAACTTATCTAGCAATAACTAACATATTGTAAGGATGTCTAAATTACATGTCAACCAGATTGATCGCCTGTACTATTACAAATTAGAGATCCAATAAAAGTTGTAGCATCTACCTCGATGATATTAACTCGCTTCTCACGAAACCCATGACCACTTGGCAGAGAAGAGCATATCACGCATCAACATCACTACACTAAACAAGGATTTTCTACTGTTATAACATCACTTGATTCAACCATGAGGAGACGGAGAAAAGAATACCGGAGAAAATCAGGAATTTTTTGGAGAGAAGGTGGAAGGGTGCTACTCTGCGCTCAGTATTCAATCCCCCGATCATAACAATAAATAATAACAATAGTTTAATAAGGGTATTTAGTTTAATTAGTTACAAATAGGTTTTGTTTATTTAATTTCCTTCTCGTCCACAACAAGAATTAGAATTAGAATAAATTTAATTTTGGTTTTGATTTTCTTAACTCTTGGGCCACTCATGCAGGTGTTTGAGAATAAATCGTGACCATTAATATACTTGAATTGACTTGATGATAGAAATCGGTAGCCTTTAAAACTAGTGAATCCTACCCGAGTCAAAAAGGAAGTTACATTGCAATTGGATCATAAGGTCTGTGCTTTGCATTGTATTTTCATACGAACTATTAAACCGCTCGTTAACTTTGGTTTCATCACCACCGCCCTAACCTCTATTACCTCATCTTCCATCTCTTTATTTTCTGCCTATGGTGATAATGCAGTCGGCTCCCTATGCCACAACATCTGCGAGGAGAAATTCAAGTTTCCTGACCTTGCCATGCATGAATGAGTTTGACCAGCTAGCAAGTTTCATTATTTTAATTTAGTTAGTGATTGAGAATGTTGGTCAATTAGCTTCAAGCCATCGTAGTTTTGGAACAATTAAATTTTCATTTTAACACATAGTCCCCTTAATTTGTTTGCTATCCAATATATACTTAATACTTTTTTTTTAAGTTGGATGAACGTTTTCTATCCATAATTTATGTGTATCTTGAGCTGAATTAACCCTTAATTTGGAGTATAACATTGATTTTCCAAATTCATTGACGCATTTGTAGATCAAAACTATTTGAATAAAGTATAGTTTCACGGTGCTTGAAACACAACTCGTAGGTGCTTCAATTACAGCTTGTAAGTACTTCAAATTAGCATGTAAGTGCTTGGTTCATAACTTATATGCACTAAATTTTTTAAAAAAGAAAACACCAAGGTGCTTAAAGTATAAGTTATGGGTGCTTCAACTACAATTTGTAAGTACTTCAAATGTAACATATAGGTAGGAGTGAGAATGAATAAAAAGGTAACATGTAGGCAAGTGAGAAAATGAAACACTAACTGGAAGGGAGGGGTGGGAACGAATCCAAACGTACATAAACAAATTGAGGATCAGCTCGGTTAAACATTGAATTGAGATTATACACTTATTAAATAAATGAACACAACAAATTATAAAAGCTCCAATAATTAGTGAACAACGAATGAATATGGTGATGATAGCTCCTTTACGTTCATGAACAAATCGGTCTGATAAGATGAAAATTTGACTATTGGTGTTTCAAGTGTAGCATCGGGTGCTTCCTTCAAATTTGGACGTAATACAAAAATAACTTGGAATAATAGATGTAATTATAAGGTGCTTAAATAATAACTTGCGGGTGCTTCAACTACAGCTTATACGTGCTTCAAGTGTAGCATATAGGTGCTCACTTATATCTTGTTGGAGCTACGAAAACAACTTGATAAAAAAAAATTCAGCCTTGCTCAAACTAAAACTCCTAAGTGTTTCAACCACTGCTTAAAAGTGCTTGAAGTGTAGCATGTAGGTGTTTCAACTACTACTTAAAAGTGCTTGAAGTGTAGCATGTAGGTGTTTCAACTAATACTTAAAAGTTCTTCAAGTGTAGCATTCAAGTTCTTCCTATTATAAATTGGATGTACTATGAAAACTATTTGGGAAAAAATAGTCTTAAGGTACTTAAATAACAACTCGTTGATGTTTCAACTACTTCTTATAAGTATTTTAAGTGAAGGAGTTGTACTCTAAAGAAAATAACTTGGTATTTAGAGAACAACTTGTAAGTGTGAATGCTTTAAATGTAATGTGTAGGTACTTCTTTTTATAATTTGTGCATGCTACGAAAATAACTTTGTGCTTAATGCTCAACTCTCAGGTGCTTCAACCAATACTTGCAAGTGCTACAAATTCATCGACAAATGAATTTTACTAATGTTGTTAGATCATAAACAAACGGAATTATAAAAAACATTATAGTATATTATAGATGTATATGCTACTTACAACATTACACACAGCAGGTGCAATTGGTTATATGTTGCCTATTTCGAACCATTCAACTAAATAGGATTAATGGATGATCCCAATATTAAGCCTCATGAGCTGGAAATGAGTCAAAACACTGAAGAGGGCATGCATAATGGTAGCAGAGCATGATCCCAATAGCTAGCCCAGGCCTTGTGTCCATCAGAAGCACCTGCGCATCCACACGGTGTCGCAAATTATGGAATCGTAGCTGCTTGAACACATCTTCTAAGAAATCCATCTTTTAGGTCTCGTAGATTGGACGAGAAAAATACGCCCATTTGTTAAATATATACATATGAGGCACCAAAACCAACAGAACTATATTCGCTTCCCATTGCAGAATGGATGTGTCTGTAAACTAAAAACTCCGATGAGTCTTTGCTACGAGTAATTACAAGAAACGACAATGAGTCGATGACGACTTCTGAAATCAATTATAACAGGATCCAGCTGTGATAGGGAAGTGACGATTAGGATTTGAACAGCTTCCGCACACAACACCAATGATTCCGCTGATGAAATATTCACGCAACATGTGAACTGGGTGTGTGGCACAGATTATGATGGTGAGCTGAAGATGATATTAGTGACATAAGGTATCATGATTGTGATAGAGACGATAGGTTGAGAGGTGCAAGAACCAAATGAGAGGAGAACCCGCTGAAGAATTTGTTTTCTTCCAAATATTACAAAGAAGATCCTAATAATCTGTTACGACCCAATTTTGTGCCTTCCAACCCACTACAATGACCCGCGAATTTACACTATTACTTAATAATTTTAACTCTTCAGAATTCAATCGAAACCATTAGATTATTTCATCCATATTTGTTCTCACATAAGATGGTGTTCTAACATATATGAGTGTTCTCACCCGATCCCTCCCCTATATATATATACATATATATATAAAATCAAGTGAGACACCTCTCTTATGTGAGACAACCTATTTATGTGATATCGTACCCGAACCAACAATCTAAATTAATCAACCTATGAGATTGAAGACAGTTTCCCTCACTGATAGCTCTATTAAAACGCGTCAATCTTGGCCAGATTTCAATCGGATCATATATATTGATTTCTGACCCTCATTTCCTCTGTCAATTCTCTTTACCTCTCCATATTTATCTTCATTATAGCGGCGAGACGCACACCATCACCGCTCCAATCAGGGGCGGAACTAGGAATTTCATATAAGCGGGACCCAAGTTATATAATTTTTTCCCGAGTCGACCATTAAAATAACAAATCATAGTAGATTATATCATTTAAAGGACAAAAAATCAAATACTAAAGATGGAATAGTGCTAAAGAAAATACAAAAATGATATTTTTGAAATGGACGACCTTCTTGTTTTTATTTAAGTTGTGCTCTTCTATCTTTGATCATATAAAAAGTATCGATGATCGAATCAATGTTAAATGTCTCTGCGATATCTTTTTCAATATGGACCAACAAATAATCTCGGAGAAAATCATTTTTCATTCGGTTGCGGAGACATGTTTTTACAATTTTCATGGCTGAAAATCTCGTTAAGATGTTGCAGTAGATGTTGGAAGAGTCAAGACAAGGCACAATAGTTTATAAAGTAAGGGATACACGTCTACCTTTTCCGTGGTCACAAACTCCGACACAGATCACCAATGTTGCAGTTCACAGTTCAGATCAATTTTCTCTTGTTTAGAAAAATCATCAGGATAAAATTTCTCAACTAGGTTGCTTATACTATCTTGTTTCTAAAATTATATCACATCAATTTATACTATCTTGGTATTAATAAAAAAACCAAATCTTAATTGGAATCATATTATTTCTTTTAAATGAATTTCGTACATAGAAATCATTTTTTAGACTTTTAGTACGTATACAACTTGTAATTGGAATCAAAATAATTTTTAGTGCATCGGTTATAATGGAAGATAAACTAGCAGTAATACTAGTTTATTATCAAAATTGCAAACCATTATCTATATCATAATGAGAAAGGCCCTACTATTTGTTTTAAAAAAAATCATGTTTACCTTTATTATTATACTACTGTGTACAACTTGAATTAGGCAAAAAATTATTTTTCGGTTAATACTATACTTGTAATTGGAATCACATTTAATATTATACGTACAATTTGGATTAGAAAAAACTTGTGTATAATTAGATAAAAACCAAATATAATTTGAAAAAATATTAAAGATATAAAAAGAAATTTTATTTCTCGTTGGACTCTAATTTTTTATATAAAAAGTACAACTTTTGTCTCTGTATATAATATATCTTGCAGATAGAAATTATTTGGGGGGACCACAACTATTTTTTACCATACACAAATAAAAAAAAGATAAGAAAAATACAAAATACTAATGATAAAAAAATTGGTCGGGATCAGGCATTCCCAGTCCCCCAATGTTCCACCTCTGGCTCCAGTCTCAATTATCTCACAATCTTTAGAAATTATTAACTGTCGACCTTCGGTGGCGCTTTTGGACAACAATGCACAATTTCTACGTTAAATGAGTATCATTATTTGGAGATTCATATTGATTGTGATTCATGCATATAGTAGACGTAATTTTTTTTTTAAATTCATTGTTGTCGATGCTGCTCTAGCGGAACTAAGGCTAGTTCCCTCCGCCGGGTCAATCCAGGACCCAAAGTCTGCGCCTGACCCGGATCATCTTCTTAGCATTCCTCCGCAAGAAAACACTATTCCTCTTCACTCCTTTCTTGAAATTAGTTCGTCGTGGTGCTATTTGATGTTAGTACTTGATGTTGTTCATGTGTTTGTTAAAATGTTTCCTTTTTTTGGATGACTTTTTTTGGGATAAAATATCTAATGGACTACTTTTAGAACCATTAATTTTAAAGAAATAATTTGGCATGAATGTTTGCTTTATTTTTTATATTGTTATTAAGGAATAGTAATATTACTTGTAATTGTAATTTTTTTCTAGTCTATTATAGATTTTTTACAAGTATATAATGTACTTCAGAGCATGAATACAAACAGACAATTATTACCTCGTAAATTCTTCATGGTATCAAAGCCTTAAATCCTGAAACCGTGAATAAAATTTCCGCTGCTTAGTTGGAGCCACCGCCGCCAAACAACAGTTGCGCGTCACCACACGCGCCGCCGCCAATCGGCGACCTTCTCCGCCTATTTTCCGTCTGACGTCCCGCCGCTTTCTTCTCCGGTAGCCGTGATCGCCGCCCACCCTCCATATCCGATTTCGAGTCGCCACTACAGCTTCTAGCCGCGCGTTTGTTTCACGTGCAGCCGGTCCCACCACCGCTGCTTCTCATTCGTACTCCGATTGTCGCACCACTGGTCCCAGGTGCCGTATCGTCCAATGCCAGTTTCCCGTCCGTGCATCGATCTCCACGGACCGACCCCGTGCCAAGCGTCGTCGTCGTCCTTGCCACACGTCGCCACGTCCGAACTCACTGTCAGCCGATCCACTTTCCTCGCTGATCCGCAACAACGTACTTTTCCGGTTCTGGTTCTGATACTGCTGAACAAGCCCACATTGCTACTGAAGCCGAGGCTTATAAAATACAAAACCTTAACGCCACCGATGTCTTTGCAGCTTTACTCAAACAGTTGCAATTGTAAACTGGCGCTGAGGGATTTGTTCATACAGGTGATTTTATGCATGACCCTTACTTTCTCAGTACTTCCGCTGGCCCAATTTTATCCATCTGTCCCGTCATATTTAAAGGAGATGAGAATTACCTGGAATGGTCTAATGCTATCTACGACGCTATGCTTGCCAAGAAGAAGAATGGTTTCATTGATGGAACTATTACTAAACCTCCAGACAATCATCTTGATACGGTTGGATGGCCTGGAATTAATGCTACCATGGTGTGTTAGGTTTTGCAGACCTTAGATCCACCACTACGTTCTTCCACCAGCTACTATGTCACAATGAAGATTCTCTGGGATGATCTCAAGGCGCGTTTTACCCTTGGAAATGGTCCAAAAATTCTGCAGATGCGTGATAATATCCAGAACTGTCGGCAGAATGGTCAAACTGTTGCCATTTATTTTGACAAATTGAAGAAGCTGTTTGGTGATTACAACTCCATTCGGCCTTCTTTAGTTTTCACCTATGAAGCTTGTAAACCTTTGTGCACTTACAACCATGTTGCCAATGCCTTCCTAAAACGTGAGAAAGATATGATCTACCAGTTTCTCATGGGTCTTGATGAAGGCTATCACACATTGCGATCCAACATCATGACCACCGATCCACTTCCACCAGTCATGCGTGTATATGCCCTTATTGCTCAGGAGGAGAATCACAGAGCTGTTGTTCGGTCTTGTGAGGCTCCAACTAACTCTCTAGCATATGCTGCAAGACGTCCACCACCTTCAGGTTCTTCGCCAGCTGTTCTCACTTCCGCTGATTGCAAGAATCTGATCTGTTCACATTGTAATCGCAAGGGCTATGACAAAGATACATGTTTCAAGCTCACTGGACTATGAGATTGGTTTAAAGAATTGAACCAGAAGACCAGGAAGCCGGGGCCAATCCAGCCAAACACCGCCGCTGGGAACGTCCGACCGACCGTCGATGGCCGCCCACCTCCACCGCCATTCACCAGCGCTTCCGTGTTTCCTCCCGGACACGTTGCCGTAGCCTCCCAGACTACTCCTGGCCGTTCTGATTTTGGTCCTGCTTTGTCTGATCACTAATGGAGTACGACCCTACATTTA
>JAULKK010292863.1:0-23350 GCA_032355705.1 Rubia peregrina
TCACTTATACTGGTCAAGGGTAATAAAGAAATTGGTCTTATTCCACTTATACTTCCACAAGTTACTTGTGAGTAATCTTCAACTAGCTATGCGATGCTATGTACTGTTGCTGTAAAAGTTGTGATGGACGGAATTCTATTATCTTGTTATTTCTTCAAATACCAAAAGTATGAAATTTCATGCGATTCTATATGAAGGTTCTCATTGTTCTCGTAACTCTTAACGTAAGGCTATCAATGGAATACTAACAAAAATTGATGGACGATTACTAAGGTATATCCGTCCATGACCAAAATGGAAGTTTGTGGTCATGAATGGGTTAATCGGTTAAGTGTATCTCCAATTTTTCATTTCATGTTCTGCCACTCTATCGGATGGACCTAAGTGCAAAATTATAAATGTACCCTAGCATTCCCGAATGCAATTACGATCAGGCCAAAAAGAAACATTGATATCCAAAGTTGAACTTATACTAACCGAGGGTAAGGAAAAAAGCTATTCTTATTCCACATATACTTCCACAAGTTCTTCTGAATGACTTCTTTTGTACTTGTAAGTAATCTTCTACAATCTATGTGAGGCCATGTACTATTACTTTAAAATTTGGGATGGATGGAATTCTATTATCTTTTTATTTCTTCAAAAAATAGGAATATGAAATTTCATGCAATTCTATGTGGTGGTTCCCATCGAACTGGACGTGAATAATGTTCCCTGGTTGTGCTAAAATTGATTACCGTCGAACTGTACATTAATGAAGTTCACGGACATTAATAAACTTCAATTTGTAGTATCCAATATACTATTAATGTTATTAAGGTCAATTATGTTTGTTTTAATCAAACACAGGACCAGTTGCTATGATAGAGGGCTTAAATGGTGAGGCGCACTTTAATACTGACCGACATAATTAACATGTCGGTCATTTGTCGCTAAACACAATAGGTACGCGTCGTCACATACCCTTTTGGTCAAACATATGCCCGTTGCTATGATAGTGGGTTTAAATGGTGAGGCCCACATATAGATTTGACAACGTTCCTCCATTGTCGTTACCATGTGGGTTTTATCGACAAATCTACAATATCGCTGCGTCCGAGAAAGAATTCACAACGATTTGTAATGACTATATATATGGACACCACCTCATACATCACTTTGAACATTAAAATTCCCCTCGAATTTCAATAGTCCCTTAACCCATTTTTTGAATGTATGCATCCTAGATTCCCTAGAGTATTTTCATTTTTTATTTTCCATTAAATTTTATTTGTATATGATGTATCAATGTGTTGTATGTTTTTTGTATTCCAATTCCCATGGATGTTGGCTCTATGTTGTAGGTATTGTTTTTTACATTATGACATATCAACCGGCCCTATTTTGTTTTTCAACCTTTGTTTGTTCCAATTTTCTGTTGTTGATAAGGTACCTGTTAGCTTTGAATGCGACTTTGCTAGGTCGTCGCTCCTCTATCATTTCGAGTGATCATATAGGGACGTCGCTCCTATTTAATTTTGAGAGATCGTATAGGGACATCGCTTATTCATTTGTTCAACTAACACTACTTATATACGACGTCACAATTTTTATGTTAAACCAATAGGTTTTTACGACTAGTTAGCGACGTCGAGCGTATATGTCGGCCAAGTCACTTTCATGTCCGACAGTTATGTGCGATGCCTTACCAACAAAACATATTAATTGAGCCATTTTTAAAATCAAATTTCAGGAATAATGGCCAACGTTGCTGGTTCCACTGGACGTGCCCTGGTTGAGGTGAGTGATTTCTTGTTGGGATCTAAATTCATTTCATTTTATAATTTATTTTCTAAATACAATATTAAATTTTTTTGTTGACCAATGAAGATCCCTAGAGATTTTGATGAGGATTGTTGTCCTTGGACCACATTCGGGGATGTCATTCCACACTTTGTCCACACACTTACACATAAAAACTTTGGCGCAGTTCCGATATTGGTAAGTCCTCTCTATTACACGTGTATATAATTTCAGTTAATTTGTTTATAAGTTTCTTTCATTTTTATTAAATGTTATTTTTATTTAAAAACCAGTGCGTCCCATACTAGATTTCGGATCTCCTATCAATGTACAAGTTACCTGCTGAGCTGTGGTGCAACAATAGGGAATATGAGATGCACTACTCGGGGATTGGAAAGTTCAAGATCCTAACCCCAAAGGGTTTAATAGGTTTCTTGATGAAGAGGAACTCAAAATTAGGGACAAACCTCATTTCGAGTTGGTAAATCGTGCTGGGCCAATAGTTTTTCAAGCCATCGTTCTTCCACTCAGATTTTAGTTTGATAAAAAAAATTACACAAATGCCTGAGACTAATTTATTTGAAATCGGAATAACATTTATTTACATGAATTTAAGGTTCAATCTATAATCTTTTCTATTGAATTTTATTTCAATGTTATTGAATCCTTCATATGAAACCCAAGAATCTTTCATCTGTAACTCCCTCTCCCTCATGCATTTCAGAGAATAGTAATTATAAAAATGTACACCGTATGCAAAGTAATATGAAACAATAATAATCTTGGAGGGCCATTTCAATAATAAAATCATAATTAAACACCAGTCATCATTTGCAGTGTAGGCACTAATCTTCACCCCATCATAAGCCATCATCGTATTACCCAAATATGAGGCTTTGCAGTTATATTCTAGATGCTTCATAATCTCTCTATTCATTTTCTTTGATCTCACTACCGGAGTAATTGATAGTTGCATGTATGGATCGTTCACCAAACCCAGGACAACATCAGCATATATTTAACAACATGAGTATATATTGAAACACATGAGTATATGATACAACCAAATATTTGAGAATGAATGTCCCACCGTATTGAAATACAGGCTCTACTTCGAGCTGGTCTATAGTGCCTGCCCCGTAGTTTTTTATATTGAAATTCTTCCCTTTTGATATAATTAGTTTTTTTTGCCTAGACTTTGATAATAAAATTTATATTAAATGTGTTAATTTGTATTTGGACCAAGATTTTATTGTAAAATTCTGATATTTATTCTGTAATTTATAATCTTTCTGACAACTATGTTATTTTAATGTTATTCAATCCTTAATATGTTACCTAACACATGCCCATAGTTTTAATTGTAGTATAAGTAACAAAACTAAAATAAATTATTGTGTATTTTTTTCAATCAGTGTGAAATTAGCAAATTGTTGTTGCAAAATTTGTTTTTCATTACACTCGAACTGTTAATCGCCTGCTTGGTGGGCTGAAGTTGTTAGGCCCACCAAAGTCTACAACGTCGGTAAGTGGTCAACACCTTTGTCTCTGTATCCGACTATGGTGTGATGTCGCATACATCGAGATTGACAACACAATGGTTCAAAACTACGTTATTTCGAAATGAGTATAAATAGGGGGACCTTGAAAAGTAGTATAACAGTCTATTAAAAAATTTCCTGCGAATTCCAACAGTCTCCAACTTCCACTTCATCTTCTCTCGGGGAAAATGTTTTTTTTTCTAATCTCCTAACACCCAAGTTTTGGATTACTTACTTTACAATGTTCGATCCGTGGTCTATGAATGTGTATTTGTTTTTTAGCTATCTAGTTTTGTCTCAGAGTTTTGAGAGTCTGAACTTTCCTTCACTTTGAACGTAGGCACAATGTTTTGGTTTGTCTTCAAAGGGTTTTTGTTTATTTTGATGTTTATTAAGATTGATTTTTCCAATTTTATGTGTTTCTTACGCAGCTTCCTCTGTTATATGTGACATCACTATTTTGTCTGCTATAACTTGGTTCATGCGATTATAGTGCAACGTCGCACATTCTTATTTATAGTACCTTATTCTTCAGTTTGTGACAACGCACTAATATTGCGCAACCTTGGATATAACCGAAATGATACTGATGTCGCATTGTGACATCTAAACGTACAATTGTTAAGCATATGTGACTTAGGTATTTTGTCAGTTGTGTATTCGGCTTCAACGACCTATATCTTAAGTTACAGGTACAAGTCAGCCATCCACTGATTTGAGCCGACATGTACCTGGGGTACCATGACCGACGTTGCTCCTTCTATTCTATAAGGAAGTTCACCATTAACATTTTCCCTTTGATGCAGGTTTAATAGATGGCGAAGGATCGTCTAATCTGCCCATTTTCACGGCTTTCACCAACGTACATACGCATTTAATAATTAACACATCTTCACACTTTATGTCAACTAATACCTTTTGGTTTTCTTACAGTTCTCTACACAACGTGCGAGCAGCCTAGAGCCTGTTTTCTTTGATCTTGACCACTATATAATGGCTCTTGATAGCCCACGTTTCCACTGCAGTCTCAAGTAACACAGCTTTGGAAAAAACACCACTTTGGTAAAAAAAATTAAATAAATTTTATTTGTTAACAATTGCATATATATGTGTGTGTGTGTATATATATGCATATTTCTAATTATTATTATTTATGTGAATTAGTGTATCGCGTGTGAGATTGTACTGCTCTTGCCAATTGAGAAGACCCTCGTAGTATTGAGGTGTTACGGGACAGAGTGGCGTATGAACTAATCGGGGCAAGGTAAGATCAATGCCCTTTGCCCAAAGGGTTTTGGCGAGTTCCTTAGGGAAAACAACCTACTCATCGGGGACACCTTGTTCTTCGAAGTGATAGAAGTTGCGGGGCCAATCATCTTCAAAGTCATCATTATCTGACCTGACTGAGTTTATTGTATTTTCAGTTATATTGGAATTAAGAGAACTCTTATTTGAATTTATGTACTATATGCATGGATATTTTCATGACTACTATTTTTCTAATTAGTTAACTATCTTATTTGAATATTATAAAATTGACTGTGTATATGTGAGATTTGATTTGTCCATGATTTAATGTACCATTTTATGGTTCTACGATTAAAAACCACTGAACAAGGGTGTATTGGACGTGTACAAAAGTTAATTTGGTATTCTAGGGTGTTGTAGCACAATAATTGCAAGGCACTGTACATCCTAATTGTCCTTTTACATACCCCTAAATTAATCGTTATGATGAGATATTAGGAGGATAGAGATGCCAAAATGGGGAGAAGCCCACGACCACCATTTTATTTTTCCTTCTATCTTGATACCATCAAATTCTTAACTTTAATGTATCGGTTAAATATCTGCAACTTCGGTAGTCAATCATAACACATGTCAGTGCAAACGACCTTTAAAGAGAAATTGATCCCCCAATTCAAACAACATCTGTGGCTTCGCCCGCTATTTGGTAACATTATTTACTTAATTTTTTTAAACCTTGTACATCGCTTCATATAATAACCGAGGTAAGAAAGCAATTATTTACCACGTTCTTTTTATAACCGAGGTAAAAAATATCCTTTACCTCTAAATATACAACCGAGGTAAGAGAACTTTTGATCTTGGTTATTTAATGTTAACGAAAAAACTGAGGTTAAAAGGGTGAAGTAATAGGTCATTTTTCTTGTAAAGTGTCCATGTCACAAAGTGTGGAGATAGCTGGGAATTCCCAATGTCTGTCATACAAAGGTTTGTCTCCACTTTTAGAAGCTACCACATTGCCTCAGTAATTAGGGAAACTTCATCAATCGAACTATAGATCCACTTTTCTTTCCCCATCAATCTCATTCCCAATGCTAATGCGCCATCGCTTAACATAAAAAAGTCTCGTGTAGGTTTCAACCGTTAGATATGAGATTGAGGACAATGCGTCCTGGGCACTCCACTATGGACACCAATCCCTAGGCCTAGAGAGGCAAATGAATTGGCATCTCATGGTGATTATAGGGTTGAAACGACTCTAGTCGTTACACAATAACATAGTTACTAAAAAAATTAATGCTCACACTATTGGGGTAAGCCGAGGGTTTCCCCTGTTAGGGCATCTATTATCCCTAACATGAATAATTATTACACAACGAGCCAATTAGCTTAGAGTCTAACAATCAGAACCATACTCTCGGGATTACAGTATACACTAACCTCTCGGTACTCTCGAACCTACAACAGCTCTAATTTAACACTCCCAAGGTAGAAATTTAAGCTAAGCACGATGGTATACTACATACGAATCGACAAGTGAATCATAGAACATACATGGTATACATCCTACAGGAACAAAATGCATAAATCAAGCATGAATATTCATAGAACATAAATAGAAGGAAATCTAATAATTTCATGAAGTCAACATCTAGTCATGAATACAAATGATTCCCCTAGTAATAAACTACTCTAGAGACATTAAATCCAAGGAAACCATTGGATCAAATACCATAGGAAAAAACAATGGAAAAATAAATGAATAGAGGAGATAGCCTCCTTACCTAGTCTTAGATTTGGAAATTATGAATTCTTCCTCTTTTTTAAACCATATTAACCTAGCAGCTACTTATATAGTAGGTGGAAATGGACTTTAGAAAATTCCAGCAAATAGTAGAACCCCTAGCCGCCATGTCGGCATGGGCCGTGCAATAATGCGCAGCTCGCACCACACGACTCTTGCAAAAACACACAAGCCACAGACCAAAGGTCCTCCTCGGGAAATACTGAGCACGCATCCAGCATAAAAGAGCACAGTCTAAAGACTGAAGAACGGATCTGGGAGGTCTGAGCGCACCCGTGCAAAAGCATGTGGGTCGCCACCTGGAATTATTATCTTCTTCTTCTGAGTGTGCGGCCACGCAATAGCTCGATGGCCGCAGACTGGATTCTTTGGCCTTTAACTTCTGTGTGTGCGGGTCGTGCAGAAGTACAGACCTGCACCGGGACTTATTCTTCTCAGCACTTGGCTTGGCAAGGGAAGCGTAAATGTACATGGGTTGTGCTAGTATTTATTTCTTCCATTCTCGACTCCTTTTGTTTGGCGCATCCATTTAGTACCATGTTTTTAGCTCATGGAATGTAATCCACTTATGTCATTGGGAATGTAATTCTACTATCTACTAAAATTCTTGTGAATGGACTTCTACATAGTCTGAAGTGCCCGCGAGCAATCTATAAATAAAAGCTCACAAAAAAATCTAGACACTCGTAGGGACATAGAATCCATTAAATCTAAAGTAAGCTACAACATTAAGGATTTAGATACGAAAACCACAAATGGTCATTTGAACCCCTTGTAATATAAACTCACCTATGTCTAGCAATCTACCAAACAAAAAATAACAAAAGAGATGTTAAATGTCTTAGGAAATACATGCATTTGACATCTCATCAGTACCCATACCATGATTCTCCCAATTCGGGATTGAGTGGTAACCTAAATTCATGGTATGGAGATGCATTGGGAAACCAACCATATGAACTAGATAGTTTGTCTTCACCACCCTTTATTATGCCAAAAAACTAATCCATAGGATTTGTTCCCAAGCCCGAGTGTGAAGATGTGTTTGGAGCCATTATAATTTTCTTAGAGCTAATGAGTTGATTCAAACACGAATGTTTAGTCTAATAACTTGGGAGTTCCCAAGTCAGAGTGCGGAGAACTTTTTTAAGCTATAGCTAATATGACCAAAAGTAATGAGTTAATCCAATCACAAATGCATAGTGACATTAGAGATTTCGGAACTCAACACTCCTCGAGAATTGGGAGGTCATCGCTCTACCTCTCAAAGTTATAATTTATAAGACCGAAAGTGCTTCCAAAATACAATTATGTGGATAGTGGAAAATTAGGGTCATCCACAAAGAAGAGGGGTTTTCCAAAGGGTTTATACATATAAGGTTGATAATAACCTAGATATAATTTAAAAGCAAGACAACTAGCAAAGTAAAGAAAATATGCTAATCATGCAACAAGCTACTAAAGATGATAAAATAAAAAAGGCAAAAGCCTTGGGGACAATTGATTCCAAATCTGAAACACTTATAAATCATAGAACCATTCAAACATTCCATCACATTCATTACCCACGAGGAATGCTATCACTTCCATTTTGAAGACCAACATTCATTTCATCTTAATAGTAATTTACAAAGACGTTTAACGACCTTTTGCAAACCTCATTAATGATCACTTTAGACAATGAAACCCACAAAAGTATTTCATTTATGACATCATACACGAAGAACCATTGATTTGATAAAAACTACAAGCATTCAACCAAATGCCTAGCCATTTAACCAAACAATGTATTCATTAGGTTTAACCTAGAAAGATCAACATTCAAGATTCAACCTTTTAGTGCTACCGTAGGATAAATATGATAACAATCCATATTAACATACTTATCTAGAAAGATTAACTTCATTTTCACAACAAGAAGTTCTAATTTTGTGTCTTGGATTTTCATGTCAAAGAGCTAAGAAATTTTACACTTTCCAAACACCCTAAAATTTAATCATACAAACACTTCATATTCTCAAACAACCATAGCATAAATGAAGTAAATATACACATTAAGAACACAATGAATGCTAAATAATAAATTCTTCAAGAAACGGTGAATTAGAGGTTCTCACTACATGGGTTTGAAATCTTCAATGAATTGCTCCCAAGTGATGAGTTTAGATAAAACAATCCATACGAATAATCCAAAGAAAATCCAACATAAAGAGAGATGAAAATAGATGAAAAACTAAGAAAACTAGGGTTCTTGAGAAGGGGAATTTGGTCAAAAGGAGAAGATAGGAAGTGGGTGGCCAAAAATGGATTTTATAGTACAAGATACAAGATAAGAAAGACAAAAAAATGCAGCTGGCTTCGCCTGGGTTAAAATGGCCTCGCCGGGCGGGCTGCCCATTTTCACCCTTCTGTGTGTTGATTCCTCTTTGCTTTGTCGCCTTGCCTTTTTGCCTTCAAAACTTCGATTCTTCTTGTCTTCATCTTCAATACCTTTTGTTGATGGCTTTAATATTCACAATCTTTCCTTGTCACACAAAACTCCTTAGATAAGTTATAGGAGCGCAAAAGTTGCTCTTAACTCTCCTAAGAGAATTTCATAGCAACAATCAAAATATAGAGCACAAAAGTACACAAACGCGAGTCCAAAATGTCCTAAAACTACGTAAAATGAACACATCAAATCTCCCCACACTTGACCATAACGTCCTCAAGTAAGAAAAGATTAAAAAAACAAAGAGATTTACATATTCACTTCCTAACCCTATTATGCCCCCAATCAATACGTCACAAAAACTCTCATTAGTGGAAATCCCAAAATCAAATATCAAATGAGAAGTTTTTATCACACACACTCCAATTCCTAAATCTACCCAAACCTACGACCTATCAATTCACTAATACCCATAAAAATATTTCCAAGTCACGAATTGATAATCCAAATTCCAATGGAATAAAATGAAGTCAAAACCATATGAAAGGTTCAAGCACAACATTCATTTCACATCAATATATCAACCAAAACGAAGTACACAAAGAATCAAGATTTCATACCCCTACTTCATTTTTCCACTAAGTCACCCAGTCCCAAGAAGTCCTATGATGTAAGGCTGCCCAATTCATCCATATGTCAACCGCAACCTTATGACTCCGACGCCGACAAATGAATAGATTTGTAACAAAATTTTCTTTTTCTCTCATTTTCCCTAGGAGCCCCTTTGGGTTTTCATCCTAGCCACACATCATATTTCATTGGCTAACATCTCACCCACATTTAGTCTCTCATTTTTACCTAGGCCACCCTTTATGTTTTTCAGCCTATCCGGCCCCCCAATATTTCCTATATTGCCCTCTCAAGTTTTCAAGTGGGCGGGTTTGGTTTTTATTTTTATTTTTTCTTTTTCATTTTCTTTTTTCCCTCAATATTTTACAATCAAAAGTAGCAAATTATATACATGTACATCATTAAACCCCCTCCCTCACATTTATAATAATATACTGCCCTCCATGTAAAACCTCTAAGGCAACAATGCTCCACCAAATACTCCTAATGATCAAGAACTAAAATCCATCAACCTCCAAGAACAAAATAGCTCCAATAATCTAACAAGAAATTGAAAATATAGCACATCACCACAAAAATTCCAACACCTCAAATCAACTAAGAAACAATACCCTAATCTCCAACCAACGACAAGATAAGCACAAAATTGTTCCAAAAATTGTACACCAATCACAATGGTAATTTGTAGGAGATGTAAATTTACCATGATTATGAAGAGGATGACTAGGGAGAACACCTTTCCAAGTAAGTCCAAGCAATTCGTTGCTTCCCAACTGATCAATTCAACCCAAGAGCAAAAAATTCCTAAATTTAGGGTTCTTGGAATTTTTTTTTATTTGAAGATTTAATGGTGGGAGAATGAATGGGATGAGTGGAGAGGAAGGTAGTAATGTGGGTAAGTGTTGAATGTTGGTGGAAAAGATGAATGTTGACTAGAAGTGGTGAAATTTGAAAGATGGGAATGCGTTTTGGGAGAGTTCTTCAAATGGAGAAAAAGGAGAGAGAGATGAAAGAAATCAGAAATAACAAAAAATTAATGATAATTCAGAACAATACCCGTGTGTGTCGTGCAGGCAGGGCATATCCTGCGAGCGCGGGAAAGCTCCCGAGCCAATTGCATCCTCTTCTGATCAGTGCTCCATTAGGCCTTCTTTTCTCCATTTTTTTCTTTCTTTTTTTTCCTTTTTAATTCCCCTTTTATTTCCGTGGCCAACTTTCTTCCAACAAAATTATCTTCTATCCTCCAATGCTATACCCATTTCACAACAAAATTATGGAAAATACAACGGTACTAGAAATAAAATAAATAAAATAATGAAAGTAGCAATGAAAATCAAATTTAAACAACATCGACAAAAATATCACGAATATCTATCTGGAGATCAAAACCAAGTTTATTTAACGTTGCCTCCACAACTTACTCCCTCATCCGGGTTTACTCACAACATAAACCGAAGAGATCTATCTCTTTTCCTCGAGCCGGGACAAAGCTTTCGGGATCCACATCATGCCCCAAAAATTTTGGCTCACATAGCTTAGGGTCTCTTCATGCTCCTTCAACATGCCTAAAAATTCCCCTTTTCCTTCCATGGTAATCTCAATTGAATAAGCATTCAGGGGTTTCTTTCTCCAAGAGATGAACACTTAAGAACTTTTGGTGGTGGTTTGCACTCTACCACCGAAGTCTTCTCACGAGAATGACGGAAACTCACAGTTGTTGACTTTCCTGTGGACACACGAGAGGTTTCAGATGTTGCTTCCCTAAGAGAGTTTTCATCATTGTTTCTTTCCTTCAAGTCAGTACTAACAACATTTGCAATAGAAGCATCTTTCAAAGCAATATCTTGGGCAACATTAAAGGAACTACCATCATTTGGTTAAAACACATCTTGCTCTATATCATTAACAACATCAATAGCTTGGCAAGAGTGGTATATACTAGATTATCAATAGAATTGTTAGTGTCAAAATTTATTTTCTGCCCATTAAACTCCATGGTTAGGGTTCCTTTATGTACATCAATTATTGTCCTTGAAGTCTTTAAAAATAGCCTACCTAAGAGAATAGGTTTGGTATTATTATCACCTTCCATATCAAGGACATAAAAATCGACAAGGAATGTCAAAGAGTCCACTTTCACCAACACATCATTTCTATGCCCTTTGGGTAAGGGCTTGAGTGATCGGCTAGTTAGATAACAACCCCAATTTTTTGCTAAGTGCCTAGATTTAGACTCTCATGTAAAAAATATGGGATCACATTAATTGATGCAGCTAAATCTAGAATAGCCTTGTTAACAAGTTTTCCTCCTATCACACAAGAGATTGTAAACATTCCTGGATCATCACATTGTGAAGGCAATTCTTCATCAAACATGGCAGAGACATACTCACTCTTTCCACTCTTATTTTTACTTTTTTTCATATTAAAGACATACAATTCCCGAAGAAACTTATAATAATTACGATTTTTATTTATAGCATTCAAGAGTGAAATGAATACCTCGCATCTACGAAAGACTTCGTAGATGTATTTTTTGTCCTCCTTTGTTCTCTCATCCTTCAAAGCCTCCAGAAATAGTGGTCCCAACATATAGATAGGGATCTCTACCACTTTAGCTTTCTTGTGAGGTGGGGATAAGGTTTTGGCATTTGATCCCGGTCTTGGCATGCAGGTCTCAACCTCAATTTCTTTCCTTTTTCTCAAATTATCCTTGGCCAACTCTTCGGCCTCCTCTTCGACATTCTCCTCTTTCTCACGTACCCTCTCAACAACAATATTTCCTTGGGGCATGCATCTGTAGGATTTGGTGAAGAACCAACCTCGTAAGATTTCACATGTGGTGTGTTACCGGATTCCATCATCAAATCCTTAACCATGGAAGTGAGTGTTGAGACTTAGTCCTCGAGCTTTCCATTGTTGGAGAGAGCCCTTGTGGTGTTGAGATTTTTTATTTGCAAATTGGCTCTCGTTCTAAAGGTCCTCGACTCCTGGGTTAACTCCTTATAGAGTTCCACAACCTCTCTCAAAGTCTTGGTTCCAATAGAACCACCACAAGATCTCCTAACTAACCGTTTCTCCTGATCAAGAAGACCATTATAAAAAATAATACACCAAATATCCCTCTGAATACCTATGGTATGGACAACCAAACATCAAAATCAAATTTTTAAAAAAGTGTCATAAAATAATCCCTTTTAAAACTGCGGCCCTAAATGACGACCTATTTATGTACAAATGGGAACACCAGTGTTGTGGAAATGTTAATAACATATTGTTATCCATAGTTTTACATTTGAAGTTCTCCTGCTCTGTCAGAGGGATCTAAGTGCAAAATTATTAATTTACACTAGCATTCCCAAACATGATTACGATCAACCCGAAATAAAACTTTGACATTAGAACTTCAACTAATAATTACTGTGGTTTATAAATAAATTGGTCGTATTCCACAAATACTGTGCACGAGTTCTTCTGAATGACGCCTTGTACACTCGAAGTAATCTTCCACAATTAACTAGGCCTTGTACTATCGCGTTAAAAAAATTCATGGATATAATTCTATTATTATTTTTTATTTCTTCGAAAACCAAGCATATGAAATTTCATATGATTCTATGAGGTGGAAATGAAACATTTTCACAATGCTTATGTTAAGGGTATTAATGGAATATTAACAAAAATGATGGACGATTACCCCGTCATATCCATCCATGATTAATTTGGAAAATTGTGGACGTGAATTGATAAATTGGTTAAGTGTGTCTCCAGTTATACATTGGAAGTTCTCCCATTCTGTTGGGGGGACCTATGTGCAATATTATAAATGGACACTAGAATTCCCAAACTCGATTGCAATCAGCCCAAAAATGAAATTCTGACATTCAAAGTTGAACTTATACTTACCAAGGGTAAAAAACAAACTAGTTTTATTCCTCTTAAACTTCCACAAGTTCTTCCGAACGATGCCTTGTATACTTGTAAGTAATTTTCTACAATTTACTCTATGCCCATATACTATCGCTTTTAAAAATTTAATGGATGTAATTGTATTATCTTTATATTTCTTTAAAAACCCAGAATATGAAATTTCATGTGATTCTATGTGGTGGTTCTCATTGAACCACCATGCCAATGAAATTCATCGTTTGTGCTAAAATCGATTCTCATCGAATTGAATGTCTATGAAGTTAATGGACATATATAAATTTCAATTAGTAGTATGTAATATACTATGAACAGTTATTATGTTCAATTACATTTGTTTCGGACAAACGCGGGCCAAGTTTCTATGCTAGTGGGCCCACTTCAATGCGATCCGATGACGAGCCAATGTTGGTCAGTAATCACTTAACACGACAAACATGAGACCTCGCATATGTTGTTGGTCAAATATAGACCCATTACTATGTTAGCAGGCTAAAATGGTGAGGCACACAAATATATTGGGCGACTTAGCTATTGTCTTTTGTCTTTTTGTCTATTTGGTTGACTAATCTGCGACGTCACTTCATAGGAGTCAAAATTAACAATGCTTCTTAGCGAATATATATATATATGTGGATCCCACCTCGTGCATCCCTTCAAACATTCAAGTTTTTCTCACATTTCAGTACTTCCTTAACCCATCATTTCGAAGGTATACTTCCTTGATTCCCTAGAGTACTTTAATTTTAGTATTCGTCATCAATTTTGATGTGTATATGGTGTATTAGGGTGTTCTTATTTTTTTGGTAATGAAATTAGAACGGATTTTGGCTTTAGGCTGACCCCGAATTTGGTTTTTACGTTCTTTCCTGTCAACCGGCCCTATTTTGATGTGTATAACTCTTGTTTGTTCAGATTTTCTGTTCTTCACAATGTGTCTATAACAATTAAATGTGACTTCGCTAACTTGTCGATTGTTCTTTGTTTGAAGCGATCGTTTAGCGATGTTGCTTATTAAAGAAGTCTTCGAACCCAACTTGAAGACGACGTTGCATTGTTGTTGCATAACCAATCAATTTTGTCGACTCGTTGGGGACGTCGTACACACATGTTGGCAAAGTCCGTTTCTGGTCTGAGAGTAATGTGTGATGCCTTGCCGACAAAATAGATTAGCTGAGCCAACTTTTAATCAAATTTCAAGAATAATGGCCAATGGTACTGGTTCTAACAGACGTGCTCCAATTGAGGTGAGTAATTTCTTGTTTGGATTTAAATTCATGTTATTTTCTTATTTATTTTCTAATTAGTTTACTAAACATTTCATCGACCAATTCAGATCCCAAGCAATTCGGATAAGGATCTTCGTCCTCTTAACAATAACAGGGAGTTCTATCCATGAAACTTTGTCCAAACTCTCAGCAAGACAAACTTCGGGGATGTTCCAATTTTGGTGAGTCCTTCCTGTTACACACGTATTTCATTTTCAATTAACCTTTTCTATATGTTACTTTCATATTTTCTAAATGTTGTTTTGGGTTTATAAATCAGCACGTCCCAGCCCACATTTCAGAGGTCCTACCGCCGTACAAGTTGTCGGTTGTGCTAAAGTGTAACGGAAGAGAGTATGACCTGCACTACTTAGACAGCCGCAAGTTGAAGACCCTAAACCTGAGGGGGTTTACTAGATTTCTTGAAGCAGAGGAACTCAAGATCGAGGACACGCTATTAGTTTTCTTGCATTTATTTCAACAATAGTTTAAAACTATTTTTTCAAATTTTGAATAGTATTAATTTACATACATTTAACGTTCAGCCTATAAACTTTTCAATTAAATTTTATCTCAATGTTTTTGTACTCCATATGCAAAGTACATAACATGAAACAATAATAAACCTTCGAAAGGCCATTTCAATAATAAAACCAAACTTAGACACCAGCTATCATAAAATCAAAATCAAAATCCTGGAAGACTCTGTAATTATCTTCTAGCTGTTTCATAATATATCTCTTCAATTTATTTGATCTCACCTCCGGATTAATTACTACCCGCATGACTGGATCACTCACCAAACCTAGAACAACATCAGCATACATTAAACAACGTATATGTAACGAATTAAAAGGGCGTTTCAAATGTCCGATCCAAATATTCACAAATAACCTGAGTGACAATGAGCGTCTTATTAATAACGAAAATTTTGACAGTAAACATAAAATTCCACAAGTTCGTACCGTTGAACATCGTATAATCTTAAGTAATCATTTACATTTTCCTCTCAACCTCGCACGAATTGGCTCAAAATAAAAAATTTGGTGTCGGTGCATACTCACAAAAAATAAATAGCTAACTGTGAAATGTAATTTAGACATCAGGCTATCGTGATTTTTGTCCTCCAATGACCCAGCCCAAAGATATTTTTGGTTTGGGCCACTTGTCTATTTTGGCCCATTCACGAGCATATGCTAAGTCACATGATTGTTGATATTTTGTCGTATTGGTCGATGGGTTGCAATGTCGACTATTGCCGATTTGGTTTGATCTAAGCCAAGGCCCAAATATTTAAAATTTGGGCCAAGCATATGTGTGGGCTGAAAAATGCACATTGCGACGTCGTACTACGATCTCTTTTTCTATATTTTCATATGACATTGCATGCGACATCGTACGTTTGATAAAACGACTGTGTTCCAACCTGAGTATAAAAGTTGTCCAACGACCAATCATTTCACATTTTCAACCGAGGACGTCGGATTAATGTGAACTAATGTAAGTCTTTTCCATTAATTTCATACTAGTTTTTTTGCCTTTGAGGTTCTTCTTCAGTTCCACATTACATGATTTTACAATATTCACAATGTATGAGGTGTTGCATTTTTTTTATTTTGGGTTTATTCAATTTGGTTTGGGACTTGTTCACAAATTCTTGGCTAGGGCTAGGGTTTAGGGAACTATTGTGGCTTTCAATATTGCTACTTCTAAATGTTCTTTTACTTGATCGTGTTTGGAAGTTAATGTTATTTCAGATTATAGGTGTTTTAGGTCTATTCGTGTCCCACACAGTATTTTGGCGTAACTGACTTATAGGCCCAGCGTCACAAATTCATGCACATGAATATGCAACTTCACATAGAACACATCGGGTAAGAAGATATATCATCCACATGAAAGTGAGCTTGGTTCTTACCCAAGCATAAGTTATTCATTGTTGAACAAATTGTTCCAGGCTATCGCTTTCTACAGATGGCTCGAATGAAGCAGGTGGCCAAGAGGTTAACGGAAAACACCGCTGAGAAAGGTTCATTGCACACCAATAAGACGAAGACAACACTCCACCGCCAATGTGGACAACATACGCTTCATAAATGAAGAGGCACTGACACGTTTCAAAATGATTCGAGGCCACGGGATAAAGAGGTCATGGTGATAAAGCCCAAGGATGTGATGCGGATCTACCTTGACGTTTTCCTGGAACAATTCAAACCATCGGGAATGGAGGGTTTTATATGCTTAGACAGACCAACGTATGATACAGAGGTCAAAGATTTTTTTGCCAATTTCCCTCAGCCATCTACAGAATAAGAGTGAATGGGGTGGATGTGGAGATGATGACGAAGTTCATCAATCAAGTGATTGGGTGCACACTCGATCGAAGGATCACCCCGAGGGTGAGCCTCCATGGTAGTACTTGCGGGACAATTGGCATCCACCGGTCGTCGAGAATGACTAATCTGAGGCACTTGGTCCCAAACCAATAGTGGAGAAGTACGTCAATATTAAGGTGGGGAACAGGCTCATCCAACCAAGGTGGATCAATATTGGTGTCCTCAATCTCGAGTAAAGGATGATGTACAATATAATTGTACAAATTCTGATCCCTACCAGACATCCATCAGAATGCATAATCAACGGGGCCATCACGTACTACTACATTGTGGAGAAGAAGGTAGTAGACCCCAAGTACACCGTCATCCAAGAGATGCACAAAGTGGCCATCACAAGGCAGAGTCGGACACTCCCCTACAACAATGTCATCACAACCATTTTGGTGAAGAAGAAGGTTCCGATCAAATCGAAGGCTAAGATCCAGTCGAAGTACTATAATACGAACTACTTCGAGCATAAGCATTGGTATTGAGATGCGGACACATGGATTGATCGCAACATCCCCACGGGAAATCAGGAAGTATCTCTGTTAATCGGAACCAAGTTGACTCCATCGGCATCCATAGAGAAGGATCCTTCAACCACCCGTACTCCTACCCCGCGATCAGGTATGAAAGTTTAAAGGTTTCATGGTTATTCTAAACTATTTATTATTTACTTTTTATTATTTTTATTTCATTTAAATGTTTTCCCAACAGGCCTTAAACATAGTTCCCGAAGCATCCTCATGAAGGACGTGGTTGAAACCACCATACCGTGCAAATAATTTTGGATGAATTGGCGGAGCTGAAGTCTATGATTGCTACCTGGGGATGACGAAGATGGCGTGAAATGACGGATGATAAGAAGGGTCTAGCGACGATGATGTCGACTCTTCCACTAAAGCGTCAGATGGAAATAGTTTGTCAGCAGACGATATCCCAACCTTGTCACCACTCCATTGATTACCATGATTGTTATTTTGTCATGCATGATGATAACTTTTTCTTTGGATTTTATTGACATATTTTGTCTTTTGCTTTATAACTTTTAATTTTTGGGATGTTTCATTGATATTGTATGCATGGTAGCAATATTAGACTTTCCAATTTAGTTTCATTATATTTGAGAATAGATGTTGTGAACTTGGGATGGTACATTTCAAGTTCTGGATGTATTCGTTATCAATTGTTAATTTATTAGGCACGATGAAGAAGTCTGAATTCGCACATCATTCGTAAACATGATGTCGAGTTAACCGATATGTTACCCACTAAGCTCCGACGTCGTATGATTTAAATGATTTAATTGAATTTAGGCATTAGTTTGGAGTGACAGGCATGTACGACATCGCAAGTCACAATATGCGACGTCGCTTTGACGTTGAGATAAATTTGGTGCACCAGACCAAGTGTGCGAGGTCGTTCAACTAGAAATTGACTATGGCTGCTAGGTCATACCCATATTTCTGACATCGCAGCTATATCGGTCGTACGTATTACTTTGCATTTGTAAATTATTTACCGCGGTTATAACAGAACAGCGGTAAAAAAACTATAATTCAACTCGGTTATTTTTTAACCAAGGTAAAAAATATTATTTACTTCAAAAATGAAATAACAGAGGTAAAAAAAATTAATCGCAGTTATTTTATCTAAGCAAAAAAATTTAGGTAAAATGGGTGAAGCAATAGGTCAAGTTTCTTGTAGTGACAAGTTTATGGACAAGCTACCTTTTTTGAGACTTTATCAAAATGTTATAACGCATGCACATTCGCGATACACATCACACCACTAATATAAGCATAATGCCAAACCAAAACAACAAACTAGTAATACACAAAAGCAATTGAGGATATCTTTTGGTATAGCCAAATTAAATAAAAAGGGAGGAGCATAGAAATAAATAAAATTCAATAAGATAATGTATCTAAGACCAACATGGCCACATGGCATAATTATCTCCTAAAACCATTCCCACTACTAGTCTATATACTAAACACTTAACTACACCCTCTGAACTGTCGAACTCGACACAAGTAGGAAAAACACCCACAGATTTGCTTGATAAGAGAAGAAACAACCAAATAACAAATGGGGTAAGGATAATGTGGCTTCTCATACTCATGGAAAATAACTAGGCTCGTGATACAAGCATACATCCCACCTCCTTTGATTAAACCTAATATAGAATTTTTTTTTGCAATTTCGCATAGGTCTAGAAAATCACTAGCCATGCGACACAACCAAACGTTTGATTTATATCACCCTCTATTACAAGACACAACACACATTTTTCCCCACAGAGAGGGGACCTCTGCTTCGCATACTCATGAAAATCTCCATCCTCGCGACATAAGAAGACCCTGACCCATTCTCTAGCAAAAAAAACATCCACCCTTAGTACACTGATGTGACGTCAAATGCATGTAATTTCCGAAGCATTTAACACCTCTTTTGTTTATCAATCAAATATTCAAAATTTTGAGTTATACTCATTGCTTGCGAGCATCCTCACTTTTGCTTAAACCTGCGGGTTAATTAAGTATCAATACCCTTTGTCAACTAATTTTGTGAGCTAGTTAGTGAAAAAAGAACCTTGTAATCTAAATCGGTGGGCTATTTAGAGAGCAAGTCGGAATTAAGTGTAGTATTGACAAATATATGATATTCCGCAATCCAGAGTCTTCGCAAAGAGATTCATATCAGTTAGTATCAAAGCAAAGCAAAAGTGTCTGCGACCATCATACTCCCTCCGGTTATCTAACATTGGCACCACTCCTTTTGCACATGAATTTAGGGAAATTTGATTATGATGTTGAAGTGAAGTTTGGCTGACAATTGATGATGGGCGGCAGTAGCTTTATGGGAGAAAAGCTAGTGGACTTGCTTTGAATTGCAATTTAATACTCCAAGTGGATGTCATTTTAGGAAATTTTGCAAAATGGTGAAGGGTAGTTTTGGATTTTCATTTTGTTGTCTCCCTCCAAAAGAGGGTATTGTGTAAGAGTGTCAATCTTAAAAAACCTTTCCAAAAGGGAAATGGTGTCAATGTTAGATAACCGGAGGGAGTATCAGTAATTTTATTTTCAAAAAAGTCAGAAAACTTTTGCATCCAGACATCCACACCATTGCAGGTCTTATTTGCTTCATCACGGGTCAATCAGCGTCTGCGACTGGTCACCTCCATCTGCTACTACCATACGCCATCACTTATCTTCGTTTCTGACAAACCCAGTTCCTCCAGTGCCTAGTGCCCGGTCATCTCTGGTGAGCTTTATTGTTCAGATTTGGTTTCATCTTCTCCAATCTCTGTCCGTTCATCGATACTAATATCCAGCCGTGACATTCTTTTGTCTCAGGAAGCACATTGGAACAGAGTTACAATCGTCGCCGATTATCCCCGGTGACGTAGGCAGTTCTGTACAGCGCAGACAAGCCAGCGAAGAAGAACAGCCGGCGAGTGGTCCTCACACGCAGGTTCAGAGTGAAGCGCGTGAGGTCCACGCGCGTGAGACACTTCAAGCGCGTCCATTACACGCGCGGATAAGAAGCCCATCTTCATCTCGCGATATTTTCAACTTCTCGGGATCATCCCTATCCTTTCACGAGAAAGATTAGTTTATCGCGTGATATTTTCTTTTCTCGCCAATAGTTTTCTTTTCGCGAGTTGAAGGAGTTTTTGCCACATTGCCACCTATTCAGCATCCGGTCATCGTTATTAGCATGACTTTGGAGGGATTGCTTGAGATGTTAATCTCCATTTATTTATTTTTTGGTCATTCTCGTTTTGAGAATGAAACTTTTCAATCACTGAGGGAATGATATGATCTCAAAAATGTCATTTATTATATTTTTCTTCGTTCATTATTTTTAGGATTTTAAAATTATACTCTTTTTCCCACTGAATTTTTTAATGAGGTAGTATGATCATTGTAAACTATTGTAACATTATTTTATTTCAGTCCAATAACTCGGCCATGTGGGATTTTAAAGAGTTAATATTTTTGACCCAGTTCAATTAGGGTTTTCGAAAATAGTCTTTTATTCTGATTAAAATTAGATTTGGTAAGATTAGATAAGGAAATATTTTCTAGTCTAATTGTAAGCTATGCATGGCCGAATTAGGGTTTAGATTTGGTATTTTAGTTAGATATGGTTTTAGCTTCTTAAAGCTGTCATAAGTTGATTCAGTTTCTATTTGTGATTAGGGTTTGTGTTTGAAATCTTCTCTATAACAGGAGAAGGATAGTCGTGTATTTTTCTACACTTTTATCAATCAAATATTCAAAATTTTGAGTTATACTCATTGCTTGCGAGCATCCTCATTGTTGCTTAATCTTGCGGGTTAATTAAGTATCAATACCCTTTGTGAACTAATCATGCGGGCTAGTTAGTGAACAAAGAACCTTGTAATCTAAACATGCGGGCTATTCGGAGAGCAAGTCGGAATTAAGTGTACCCTGCAGGCTAGACGCTTGAATTTCGTGCATTATACTAGGTTGTGCGAGATTTATAGTATTGACAAAGATCCGATATTTACAATCTAGAGTTTTTACAAGTAGATTCATATCATAACCTCTGATTTAAATAGGAAGAGTAAATTTTGTTGTAAATGAACATAGATGGGTTCTAACAAAACAAAATGATGAGAAATGGATGGTAAGAAAATATAATATTAATAAGAATGATTATTGGTATAGAATAAAACAAAACAAATCAACACTAACAATCACAAAATTCAGACTTTACTTAATTACACTATTATGAATAAAAGGTATTTGAATTTAGAATGTGAAAATAAAATAATTGGAGAGCATACAGAGAAACTAACCTTCCAAAATGGTTATGAATGGTTGGCTTACATATAATCATGAAAAATGAGAAAGTAGTTAGATAGAGTTTGCACACTAAACTACACCACTATGCTAAAATAAGGAGAGGTAAGCTATGTTGATAAATGGATGGGAAGAAAATATAATATTGGATTGATTTCACAATTCAATTATCAATCACAATTTTCAAAGGTAATCACAATTTTCAAAGGTAGTTTTGATATTATTTTTTTAATAAAAAAATTGCTTCAAATGTATTTTTACTTACCATGAACACAAATAATCATGATTATCATAATTTAATAATTTTAATTATACTAAAATTGATGGAATTCGAGCCATGAATGCTCAAATACAATTAATAGTATAGCAATATTCTAATGATTTAAATAATAAATAGCAAGCACGTGCAATTCATTCTCAGAAGTATTAACCCCACAAGTGCACATTAATAAGCTATATTTTCCAAAAGTGCAATCCTATTGTAAAAACAAGAAAACACATAATTAATATATTAATATATCATAAAAACATTATAGATAAATAAAAAAACTATGAATGGTAATGACATCGCATGCGTGCTAAACAATAATAAAATTTTAGAGTTTTGAATATAACTGTACATTCAATATATATACCATGCGAATAACTGTACACAGAATATAGTATAAGAATTGTACTTGGTTTGAGATACATGGTACACCAGAATAAGTATAAAAATTATTGTATATTGTACTTCACAAAGATAAAAATTACTGACCTTCCACATTGCTCAAATTTAGCATAATTCTAGTATTCGGAACACTAATTTCTATTATAATCTTTCACATAACCATCATGAAAACGAGTTGAGATAGAACTTGCACATTCAATTGCATATCTTGCACAATCATACGACACAATATTTTTTTAGTTAAGTGCTAAAATGACCTTAATTTTAGGTTGAAAGTGTCAATATAACCCTACAATAAAGTGCCAATCTAACCTTTTACTCAGCTGACTTTTTAGTCAATTTTTAAGAGATTGGATTTTGTCGAAAAGGCGATGTTGTCCTTGAATTCAAAAAGATAAAAAAAATATAAAAACCAGAATTTTGTTCTTCTCCCGTTTCCTTTCTTTCTTCGTTTTCTTTCTTGCCCGCCGCCGACGCCCTTCATTTTCTTCCCATCACCATCACGATAGCTGCACCATTACTAATGACGCCAAATCGGTGGCGAATCGACGGCGAGGGAAAAAGAAGGGAGCAGCTGGAGAGTTCGACGGTGGGGATAGATCTGTGGCTAGGGTTTTTGGCAGTGGCGGAGGTCAGGGAAGGAGAAGCACAGCGGCGAGGGGGAGGAAATAGTGTGGCCGAGGCCATAGGAGGAGGTGGGGTACGACAGCGGGAACAATTTGTGACTAGAGTTGGTGGTGAAGGTTGGGGAAGGAGGAGGTGTTGGGAATTGATTAAATCTAATTTAGCGGAATATCAATAACCATATTCAAGATCTCATGCATGTATTCAATCTG
>JAULKK010292864.1:0-13182 GCA_032355705.1 Rubia peregrina
CCTTCTCTTCAGAGGTTAGGGCGACTACGAGAGTCAGAATGACCGTCGGTAGGAAGGAAAGGTGGTGGGAAGTTGACGCCAGGTGCTAATGGCAGTGTGACCAACGGTGGTCACAAGGGGAGTATGGTGTACGGGTTTGAGATCTCCTCGTAGTTTGCTCACTTACCTCTTCCCCCCTGTGCTGCTCGGAGAAGCTGCTGCCTACAGTCTGTTCGTCGGAGAGAATGGCATGACCAACGAACAACCCTAGATTGGTGAGGAGCGTTGATCAGAAGGGATAGGGGAGTGGGAAGGGGAAGGCATAAAAAGGAAAGGAAAAAGAAGAAAAAAGGGCAATGTTAAATTTTCCCTTAACAAGTCGGTTTGACCTAACAAAAAGGCCACAATTTAGCAGTTTGGTATGTCGAGGGGTTAAAAGTGTTCAAAAAATGATAAGGGCCCAAAGGTGAACGATCGTGGTAGTTCAAGGGCCGCAGAAATAATTAATTTTCTTTATAATAATCTCGTTCTCGCTTGACTTAAAGCTTAGTTAGACAACCTATTTTTGTGACTAGATCATTCCCCCCCTATATAATTACCTTTAGGAACTAAACAAGTAATAGGGATGATAATGTCACCTTTGAAGCTGTTTGGTTGACCAGCATAAGAACACTTGTAGTATTTATCTCGTATCTTCCCTATAGTGTTCAAATGTTGAGAATCCTTCATGTAGCTAAAACCAATAATATTGGCATGTTTTTTCTATACAAAATATGAAATGCTTCTACATTTGTTGCTTTCATGACGGCAAGACTTTCTGTGACATCTATTTGATTTAAACTAGGGAAATATGCTCATGTGTTTGAAAACAAGTCAAGTTTTAATGTAATCAGTACATGTTGTAAGGTATGAAATGCAGTGTATATGAAAATTTGAAAAACTATAAAATTATGTAACATTTGTTTAGTGCACTATAAGAATTGTTGGTTGTAGGCTAACCTATGCATTTTTAAAAATAAAAAACAGAAACAATATATAAGGTAACTTATGCTCTACTTCCTGACAAAGTTTTGTTATTCATAAAAGGAGTTGATAGTTTTAAATCAAATGTGATGTTTATTTCAACAATACATGTTGTAAAGTAATCAATGCATACTTTATATAACAAATTGAAATTGTCAAATTTTAGTGTTCTTTGTTCTGTGTAGTTTAACATATACTAGTTTTAGTCTAACATATGCATGTTTTAACAAAACATAAACACTTTGTAACCTAACTTATACATTACCACCTAGCATAGTTTCATAACTCATATTTATAGTTTTAAAACAAATGTGCGTCTTATTACAAAATGTATGTATTGTAAGGTAACATATGTGTAGTCTATATAAATTTTTTTGGCACCAACTAGTTTGTTTTGTTAAATTTTGCCACATGTTTTTTACATGTACATAGCAGCTCAATTTTCAGATTCACTGCTCCAGTCATATCATTCTTGTGCAATTCTATATCAAAAGGTCTGTAATTACAGTAGTTGTCATGTTATGTATAATTCTGAACAGTTTGATTTGCAGGAGGTAAAATCTTAATTGATTCGAACTGAATTTAGCACGAATCACATTGAATTTCAGTAGATTGAATTACTCCGGTGCAGAGGCTGCATCAATTTTCATTGATTTTGATTTGATTAGGTCTTCGTCATTGACTAGGTCTTTGTCGATTTTGTTGAGAATCTGAACATTGTGTAGGTCATATTCGATTGGAGGATTTGATGTTGGGGGATTCATTGAGGCGGCAAAGAAATGGAGAAGGAATGGTGAACAAACATAGAAGGAATGGAAAAGAAACAAAGAAAAATGCATAGATTTAAGAAGAATGAGATGCGTAACACCGAAGGAAAGGTGGAAGAAGATTGAAATTGGGCAAAGAATAAGAAGAATCTAGATCCAAAAATATTTCTTATAACCCCACTAGTTTTCTTTATGACCCGGTTGCGACCCAATTGATTTGCTTCTTCAGTTTTTCCAATCGTAATTAGGTCCTTGACTTGTTCATAGCTTATGGAAAGATTACCTGCCAGGAGACCTTCTCTATTGTATAATAAAAAATGTGAATCATTTCGAGAAAGAACAATTTAATTATAATTTTCAGTCATTCCTTCATTTTAAGACGGATTCTCCTTCCCATTTTCTCTGGTCGCACCTTCACATACAACCACCTCCTGCGTCTGCTGTTCTTCATTCTTTATTTTCCTTATAATTTCTTAGACTTTATCTAATTGCAACTTCACCCCTTCACCAAATCATAAGTTGTCAATCTCTGAATAAACCATTGGAACATGTCTTCCTATTCGTTCTCCTCTCTTCATACCTCTCTGTATCATTATTGATTTGCCCCCTATTAAATGTCATTTGGCAAGATAAAAAAATTCGTTCATCCTTTTTATTCTTATAATCTGCCGCTTTGGAGAATTCTATAATTGTGTTTCCTCCTTTATTATCTTTAGTCTATGGTGACTGATTTATTGTGGTAGTTAATTTACAAAGTTCTTTTACTTTTCCGTCATCATAATGTCATTAGATGATTTTCTTTTGCTTTAATATGTCTAATTAAAAAACTTTTATATGTATTTCTTAATTTCAAATTTACACGTTGAGTGTTTGATATTTAGTTTAAGTGAGCAACTATTGTATAAGTGAAGTAGAGAAATTTTTTTCCAGCTTGGTTCTCTCAAACTATTTATCATCACTTTTTTTTTAATACAGAAATGCAGAGGTTGAGTTAGAAAATACCTTTACTTTCTTATTAGACGAGGGAACACACTACAACATTCAAAGGAAAACACACTAAACTATTAGCTATAATTTTTCATTTATACCTCTTGTTTCTTTGATAGATCAATATTGTCTTTAAATAACATATATTTAGGGGATTACTTTTTGTATTAGATAAGTAAATTTGTACTTCTTAAAAGCTGATATGAGATGCTGACCTATTTTATTTGGGAAGCCACTAAAAACTTTCTTTGATGTTCTTACATATGTTATATATTTGTTAATTTCTTTTACAATTTCGCCAACTTCAATATAAGCTATCATCACCCATTTTTCCCATATGCTCACAACATACTAATTCTATTAATTGTCTTATATTTTTTCTGAGGTCGGTGAATACCAAACGTAGACCTTCTGGCATATACAATGTAACAACATGAACACATGAATTATTGTGTTTATTATTTAGTTGGATGGTTCGTCAAGGTCCATAATTTGATTAGATGAATATTTTTAAGAAGATTTTGGCATATGTAAAGTTGATGATATATCCTAGGTAATATTTTAAATGCATGGTGTTTGCATGAACACGTGAAGTAATTTGTATAATAATTGGTAGATGATTCATCAAGGACTGATATTTCATTAGATGAATGTTTTTATGAAGAATAAGATATTTTTTATTTTGTTGAAACGTCTAAAAATAAGATGATGTATACACTATTAAAAGGCCTAAACACATGAAATGATTTATTTATATATAGATAGATGAATAATGAAGGTGTAGATTTTTCCAGATGAATTTTGCTATGAAACGTCTGAAATAATATGTTATGTGTCCAATGAAATTGTTTAAACATATGTAATAATGTATTTATATATTACTAAATTAACCATAAAGTCTTAATTTAATTAGATAAATGGTGTTATGAAGAGTTTCACATCTTAAAGTTTATTGAAATGTCTGAAGTAACTTGTTTAAGCACATGAAAAAATGTGTGGATATATTCATCAAATTCTAGCTAACTGGTTATGATAGCCGAACTAAGCCCTTAAATACACGAACTAAATATATAAACAGTTGATCTAATGAGTTTGTATATGTAAGAACTGATTTTAATTCCAGTTTGAGTGACTGATTGCTTCACGGGTTTTAGAGAAAAATTACTATCCAAATTTCATTATTTGTACTGAAAACATTCAAATGCATTAGGATTTGGGGTGCGATCTTCAACACAGAGAGGTAAAAACAACAGAACCATCACAGAAAAGTATTATGTGTGCTTATTCAAAAGAAACACAAAAGTGAAGAGCAAAACACTGAGCACACCTACCATCGACAATATTACTGAACATGACACTCAAAAGATCAGAAGAAAAACAAGGGAAATATGGTTACGAGAACAGAATGCAAAATTGGAATTCGAGTTAAATTCATCGACGAAGCCAATGGAGTTTTGTATCATGTAACCTCTCATAATTATGCTTTCACTAGAGTTGAGTGGCAGTATTTACAAATAAGTGAAGGATGATTACAGAGGAGAAGGGGAAAGTAATGGAAGGAATGGAAGAAACGGGATTAAAATCTAGCCATGGATTCAAGTATATGGTTTCCAAAGCTAGTGGTATTCATAGTCTAGGACACACCATTAAGAATCATCTAAACTATGTCAATGAGCTGTGAATGAAAGATATTGTAGGAGGCGGTGCTCAACAAGTAATTGAGGGATTATCGTAGAAGTATACCGAAGAGAAACATTTTTTCTTTAGAGTGAAACTCGATGATGATGGCAGGCTAACCACATTATTTTGGAGGGACTCAATGATGAAAGAAGAATATAACCTCTATGGCGATCTAGTTGTATTTGACACAACATACAAAACTAAAAAAATTACAGCTTGATTTGCGCTTTAATAGTAAGAATGAACAACCACGACAAGAGGGATGTTTGGACGTGCTTTCATCACCGACGAGAAAGTTACAACTTTCAAATGGCTTCCCATTATTTTCATAAAATTAATGGTTGGTAAAGATCCAGTAACAATATTTACACCAAAGGTCCAACTATGGCCAAAGCAATAAAAAAAATGCGATCATTCTTTAAATTCAATTGATCTGGACTTATTTAGTTCATATGTTTATCTACTGACTTTATGTGTTTAAGTAATTTTTTCTTGTGTTTGATATGAAAATCTTATGTGTAGTTCAATTTTGTTTCTCAAAATGAACACTTGTTTATTAGTTAACATTATTCATTTACAATTTCTTAGTATGTTTAAACCTATAGTTTGTATGTCTTTGATTTTAGTTCATCTGTTTTTATATGCACTTGCCCAAAGTAAAATTATTTATTTATTTTTTCATATTTCCCCCAAAACAAGGCCTAGGTTGTGAATGTGGCACATTACTTAACATGCCATTAGTCAAAGAAGCATTTGAGCATTGTTTGAAATACTGTAAAAAAACAAGATGAATATGAAAATATATGGAACAATATGATCAAGCCATTTTAGCTTGAAGACAAGGAATGGTTCAAGAGCCTTTATTCTATTATAGACAGTGGTGCCCTGCAATGAGCAAATATTTTTCTCCACAGGAACTATTTTGTCACAATAAAGTGAGAGAACAAAGAAAGCTTTGTCATTCATTGCCACCAAAATGACCACACCAAACAGGTTCTTAACCATCTTCAATGAGACTATTGATCCCCGAAGGGCAAAGGAAATAGCTAAGGAAAATCAATGCTCTAATGCAGTGCCAAAGTTTGCTATACATGAATCATAACTACTCAAACATGTAGCTCAAGAGTACACATTGTCAATGTACCATAAATATGAGAAGGAATACAAGCTTACACAAGAAACCAGAGCATCAAAAGTGTTTAGCCTAGGATCAGTAACAAAGTATGAAGTAAGTCCAGAAGAACATGATACAAATGTTGAAATTATGAGCTTCACACAACAAAGTGGAATGGTTGAAATAAACTACTCCTGCAAAACTTTGAAGAAACACACACACACACACACATATGCTTACTAAATTGAATATACGTGGTACTTTGTATGCTAAAGTCTTTAGTTCTTATGTTCGGATAATGAGTTCTTGATTTGCATGTTTATCTTTGTGTAAGCAAGGTACTTCATATGTTTCAGCTGTTACATCTTATATACGTCTCATTAGTTATTCATTTGCATGTTTAACCCCCAATACAAGTTATTTTATATTTTAGAGGCTTTAATTCATATGTTTATCTTATTAACTCTCTTATGTATGCATGGCTAATCTTTGTATGGAAGGTTTGCTCTGCTTTCACTCCCAGAAAAACAAAAGGAAGAAGCAAGAGAATTAAAGAATGGAAGCAAAGAAAGAACAAAAGATGAAAGACTTTGGTACAAAGACACTAAAGCAACAAGTGGTCTAGACCTATGAGATTCAATTTTATATTGTAGTTATATTATTATTTCGTATATTTTACATGATTCATAAACTAATCATTTAAATTGCTCTTCTAATTATTTAAACACCTGAACTAGCAACTGAAGTTCAACTAATAAAACTATGTTCAAACTAATAATCCCCAACATGCAGTATATTCAAACTAATGACACTACTAAATGAATTAACCGCAAATATACATGAACTAAAGTTACAGTAAGAAAATTAAAATAAGAGGAGCGCAAAGTAACCACATCACATGGCTATAAATTTTATAATGCTAACTAAATAACTGAACTAAAGTGTTGAACCATCAAATAAATCACAACCATAATTTGTAACTCAAAACAATATTCTGCACTAAAAGGAAAATTCAAATCAGTAACTCCAACCTAACAAGTGAACTAAAGAGAAAGATACATGAATTAACAATAAGAAAATATTTAATTTGGCAAACAAAAATTAAACACCAAAATAGCATTGCCAAGAGAGACTATAAAACTTTAACGACAAAATAAAACTTTAAACAAATCAACTAACAGATAAACACGCGAACTAATTTAATACAAAACTTTTCATATAAAGTTACAAGTTATAATCCAGTATCAATGAAACAAATTCAACATCCTAGCAAATTAAACATTCATAATTACAAAAAAAACTATATCATTCATCATTCGAATACATCCAAACCAAATTATTCAATTACATCACCAATTCAATCTTTTATCTTTCTTCAATAAGTTCTTGTAAACAACTTTGTCTACTTTTTTTGGGGGTTGCACAACTGTGGACGCTCCTGGATTGCCATTCAAATCCTTCATTCCAGTAGTTGTAGACACTCCTGGATTTCCATCAAATTCTTCATCATTCAATAGTTCAAAAAATGGCATATTTTTGTGCTAGGGCCTCTTCATCAGCATACTATTGACGCAATCGTCAATAATAGAAAACATATTTCCATTCCAAAACTCTTAAGAATCGTCAAATATCTCTGACTGATTATGAGTTTCTTTAGTCACAGCTTCACTTGGTTGCAAATACCACAATTTATCCACACCATCTTTCTTAACTTTACCCAATATGTTATACACTTTACGATTTACGACTTCAAATTTGCATTAGTCAATCATAATAGCTTCATCATAAGCCTACAACGAACACACAAAAAACTAAAGTATGAATAAATAATAAACAAATTGAAACTAAACAGATCAATTTATTGCATATCACAACTAAACAATGAAATACTAAATAAATACTTCAAAAACCTAAAGTAAACATATTGTATATAAACTAATCAAAACTAACATTTGGCATTCTTTTTAATCATGGATCTGGTCAAAACTCCCTCCCGTATTTTGAACCTCAAACTCATCATCATTTTCATGGCCATCATAGAGCACCTGCGTCTACCCATCCCGAGAAACTTGAGCTATAACTTCATGCTAAACTAAAGGAGTTCTAGTTCCAGACTAAACTGACTTTCTCAGTTGAACTGATTGGGTAGCCTTCCTTCACCATGATAGTCTTGTCATAACTCCCCCCTCCCCAAACAGTTTGCAAAACCTGAATTCTCTCCCTCAGCTTGGCATCAGTCCAATCCTAGACTAAAGGAAGAAATGTTGGTTCCAATATACCTTGAACATGGAATCTATGCAAATATTGAATCAACAAGATAAGCACACATACACTGCAGGGTTGTTACTCTTCAATACTTTTATACCTCCTAATTATTTTAGCCATCATATCTAAAACAAAACCACACCAATCGAGATTTTTCATGTTATCAACATTATTGACGACCTCTAAGATTTTCATATCAACCTTACATGCTGATATTGATGGCAAAAAGTACGAAGAGCAACAAATAATAAAAAGTCTCTTAAACTCATCCCCACTGTCTCATAGTTCAATTATCCTATTCAAGACCCATTGTAGGGGTATGTCCTTTTTGTCATCTCTATCAAACCTAGATTTGTACCTATCTCTCAAATTCATATTAGAATTCCATTTTTGTTCAACTATTTTTTCAGGGTTACGAGTCAAGCAAAACACATAAAAACATCACTAACAAAAACAAAATAACGATCTACGCTAACATGTTGAACACGTGTGATGGATTGAAATGACTCACTAACCAAGGTACAATACCCGCTGGAAGTGCAATCTCCAACCACATCTTTAGCAAACTCTCAAAGTCAATTTTTCAACATCGGCCTTTTGCTTGTAAGCACGTTTCAAACACAGGTCTGTGACCTTCACATGTTGGTTGTCAGGTACACATTTCTTCATAACCTTGAAAACAATACATATTGAAATAAGTTATTACGTATTGAAACTAAACACTAAAACACCTAAATAGTTAAACACCTAAACAAACATATTAAATACATAAAGTAAACATAGTGAAACTAAAGCCATCAAGTTATTGCATAATAAAATAGAACATTGAAATACCTAAAACAAACTGATTAAATACCTAAATAAATTGCATTGAAAGTAATACATCAAGTTATTTTATAAATGAAGCTAAATATTTAAACACCTAAACAAAATGATTTAAGTACATGAACTAATTAATCATACCGAAACTCAATACAACAAGTTATTAAATAATGAAACTAAACACCTAAACTAACACATCAAATTCCCAAAAGAATAATGAAACTAAACACTGAAACACTAAAAGTAACAAGTTAAATACCTAAATTAATGAAACACACCTAGAACCTCCGGCAAACTCAACTTCAACTTGTTTGCTCTACCTAGTCTGATAAACGATGCGCGGGGGCATTCTTCTTCACCTCATATTTAGTAACTACACTTCCAAAAACAACATCACCATCTCCTCGCTTACGCTTTCCCTCAGCTAAAACTTTGTTTGAAGGCTCAGTCACACCTTCAATAACACCCATGCCTTTTCCTTTATTCACAACTGGCTTCTTCACAACCTCTCTCTTTCCCTTAGCATCAGACACCATCCTCTTTTCTTTATCATCCTTAACACCATACACTTTTTTTCCTTATCAACTTTCTTCACAGATGCATCATCTTTCTACCTCGAAACTTTCTTACCTTTATCTGCAACCAACACCCTCTTTTCAATCTCTTTCCCTAGTCTTTTAACCACCTTCTACTTACCCTTTTTCTTGTCAGCCACCACAGAAGGAGGCTCGTCCATAAAATCATCACCTAAAGCAGCAGGTTACACACCACCAACCTTTATTCTAGCCCCAACATTTTAAAAAGTCTTCTAAAAGGCTAAACACAAACAAATATATTAAAAATCTGTATACTATATTAAAAACTCAAAATCAAATGTGAGAAAATAGAAATACCAGGAGACTCTTTTAACACATCTACAATAATAATATTTATCTCCGTTGTTATGGGATCCTCAACAGCAACATCAGACCCAATTCCTGAAAAATAAAAAGTTAACTAATACTACAAACACATAAAGTAAAGCTATATACACAAGAATAAAATATTAAACCTACCAGCTAATTAGTGTCATGGGTTTCATTATCATCCGAAGGCATAACATGCACTGCTCTGATAATATAATATAAAAACTATATATTAGATCTAATAACATATAAATAATGGGAAAAACATAAGCTCAAATCACTCACCAGATTGGCGACCAGAACTAGTTGCAATATTCTCATTTTCAACGATTGTATTACATAAGAAAGAAACACATGAAATAACTAAACTAGTTATACAAAAATAAGAACAAAGTATGCTAAAAATTACATTTTCAACTACACTGCCATCAATGGTAGCTTCATTTCCAATCTCTGTTGTGAATACAAAAATTGATGAGTTTATTACCAAAACTTAGAAGCTATACATAAAAATAAAGTATCTGCAGTTAGATATCGTATCAATTGTGATCAAGAATGAATGAATTATAATAGAGACATAACACGGTATTTATATGGGTTGATTTATATAAATTCTCTAAATCATACTGGAATAAATATGCACAATTCATATAGGAATGAGTGTCTTGTCATATTAGAATTATATTAGAAGTTCTATTTATTCATGATTTCATAATATACTTGGAGAAGGATTATATTTTCATAGATAAATTCATAGCTAGAAACTTTCCGCCCAGATGAGTAATAAAATATAGGCGCATGGGTTTCGGTCTAAAATATGGGTTTCGGTCTAGAATATGGGTTTCGACCAAACCACATTCAATAGCCATTGGATTAAAATATTTATTGTCTGGTGCTCCCTAAATTCTGGATCAGGCTTGCCTTTTACTTGTTGAAACTCTTAATTTCGGACTAGAATTGGCCTCGTGGTGATTGATCAAGATTTGGAGCCCATTCATTGTGACTTTTTTTGAACAATATTTCGGCCTCGAACCAAATATAGATATATGATGATGTAATGTTAGTAGGGTGGAAAAACTTAAAATAAAGATTGAAAATAGAATGGAGCGCTGGAATAATTTAAGTGGGTGAAAAATGAGTAAGAGAGTGATTGAAAAGTAAATAAGAATGAAAACTTATCATCATAGAAATTTACAAAAGTAATCAATGTTGGATGAAATTTTGTGAAAAACTGGTTTTACCATTTTAGCTGTAACTAGTAATCATATGTTCCAACATAGTCTATCTTAACCAAGTATGTAAAATAAATAAACACGAGACACACAACTTGGTTACGGAGTTCGGTGAAATTCACCTACGTCTGCGGGGCCTGACCCAGTTCAGAATAAATTTACTAATCAGAAAGATATAGTACAAAGTACACCATACACTATACTTATCTTTTCTAATTCTAGACGTGAATTTTGCAAGCTCCCCTTGCTACCGATATGCCTTGATCAGACTCCCTCTGACCTCGAAACTCATCGACGCTGGATCTCTTCCTCCCGAGGAATTAAGGTATATGTTCTGAACTTTAGCACACAGGTCGTGTATGTTGGAACATGGTAATTCTGGCTCTCGGCAAAACTCTCGATAGATAGAAAATTTGATGTGCAGATTTTCTCAGTTTAATTCATTGTCTTTGCAGCCGTATAATGTCCTCTATTTATAGTCAATTGCATATCAAAATACTCCATGATTATCGCCATAATATTCCTATTCCTTATATGCTTTTGAAGCATATCCAAATCCCATAAATAAAGAGATTTTCTATATCACAAATATCTCATAATATCCATTCAATTCCAATTCCATAAATATAGGGATTTACCATAATACCAATATACTTCTACACGGCTGAACACATATTGCGTAATCTTCAATTTCCATAAACAAAATCTGTCACAATATTCTTCTCACCACAACTGTACTTCGGAGTATGTTCCAACATGACACATTTTTTTCTTTAACATAAGTTCACAAATTGCCAATAAATTAATCCATGAGATCGCACATGACTTTACAATCTCCCTCTTTGGCATTTTGTGGACCCAATTATTTTGTTCTAAGAAAACCCGAAGAAAAAACAAAAAATTGATATCACCAGAGTACCATAATACTTCCATGTTGGAACATACATGGACAATACCAATTCTGAATTAACAACTGAACCAAAGAATTCTCGAAATCCAAAAAAATTATAATAACCAAAAATAATATCCAAAATAACCATTCTCCCCCTTTGGGACCAATAAACATGCTAAAGTATAATTTTTTTCTAAAAAATGGCAAAAACAAAAATTGCTCCCCCAGAACCTAACACTGACTATGTTGGAATATAGTCTATAAAAGCAAATATTTGTTCAGGAGCTTATCTCTACCCATCCAGCTGAGCCTTCTCAGCTTCCAACTTGACATTTTCTGCCTCCAAAGCTGCAAGTTGGATCGAAATGGCATCAAGCCTGACATTCACAACATCTAACTTAGCTTTCTTGTCCTCTTGTGTTGAACTAGAACCTGTAGACTTTGACTTCTAATGCAAATATTTTACCAGCCTCAACCCAAAGGCTTTCTTGTTCGACTTCAATGGTTCCATCTCCAGAATGTCATCCTTTGGCTTAGCTTTAACTCTCTCAGTCCTCACCAGTGCCGAGATAATACATGGATATACCAGAGATTGCTTAGCCTTCAGAGTTACAGCCAATCGAACAATAGCTTGTTGGATCAAGAGGCCGAGATTTATTGGCTTCTGTGTTCCACACAGTAAAGCAATCGTGCCATCTCGCGGGTAAGAGATGTGGTGTTGGACGATGGTATCTAGCAGTTCACTGACACTTGATACAACCCAAAGAATCTAAAGGTTAGACATGAAGCCTGAGAGTACCTGATTGCTCCCCATTTAGTTTTTACTTCTCCAGATATCTCAGCTAGAATTTGATCATCAGTGACCTCCAAATCTTCATGAAAAACACCATCAAATCTAGGTGTTTTCAACCCCAGCAACTTATTGATCCTCTCAGCCAAAAAATTTACAATCTTTCCTCTCACATAGACTCAGTTGAACCAGTGATAATTCTCCTCAAGAATTTCAGCCATGATGTTGGAGTACACTTCACACACCAGATGTTTGTTGTAGTCCACAAACCCTGTGACTGCTAGTCTCATCCCAATTAGTTCTAGAAATTCAGAGAATCCACTATGTTTATATGCAAGAAGATCTACAGGCCTCTTAGCAATGATCTTTATCTGGAAAAATATTTCAGATATCTCTGCACAGTTTGCATTATAGAAGATCTCAGAAAATGCATCACTTACAGGTGGAGGAGGTAGAGTAATTTTCTTCTTCTTGGGTGAAGGTCATGTTGTCTTGCCCTTCTTTGTAGGCTGTGATGATTCAGCTTCTTCCATCTTCCTCTTGATCTTTCTGTTCTGGATGAACTCATCCAGAACCTCATCGCTGGAATAAGCCAGAGCCTGGTCCTGGTCCTGCTCTGTTCGCTGCTGCTCAGAGAACTGTATTCCAACATACTGAGTATGTGTTGGAACATACTGTGTAACTTCTTCCTCTGCACCTTCAAATGTGGGGTCATCTCCCCCTTTC
>JAULKK010292893.1:0-13181 GCA_032355705.1 Rubia peregrina
GGTCCCTCTACACGTGTTAGATCATGTTGTTGCTCCATCAAAAAATCAATCGGTTTAGCAACTAATAAACCAATATCTAATGAAATGTTAAGGGTATATTTCCTTTGCAAAAGAAACATCACATCCGGTCTTCTAGCAATCTCTATACTCAAGAAATACGTAAGTGCACCAAAATCCCTCATGTGAAAATAAGAACTCCAGTATTTCTTGAATTTAGAGATTAGTGACGAAGAACTACCAACAATTACCAAATCATCCACATAAACAAGCACATGCAATGAAATCGACCCGCGGGAGTAAAATAAAAGAGAGTAATCATCCTTACTCTGAACAAATCCAAATGTGGGTAGAACATTTCCCAACTTGGCAAACCACTTGCGAGGAACTTGTCGCAAACCGTAAAGAGATTTTTGAAGTCGAGAAACAAGGTCGGGGCGCAGTATAGCCAGAAGGAGGGCGTATGAAGACCTCTTCGTGATGATCACCATGTAGATAACATTATAGACAACCATCCGATGATGTTCTCAACCATGAATGACTGCAACACATTGAAATAGGTGAACTGAACTCATTTTCGCAACAGAAACAAATGTCTCAGTATAGTTGGTTCCCTTAATCCGACGATTACCTAGATCCAATAGAAGAGCTTTGTGATGTTCAATGGTCCCATCATATTTGAACTTGTTACAATAAACCCATTTACACCCAATTGCAGTCTTATTTAGAGGAAGAGAAGCCATAGTCCAAGTCTCATTATGCTCAAGAGCATTGATCTCATCATCCATAACATCACGCCAATGAGCATGCTTGATGCCTCGAAATAAGTGGTAGGATCTGCACCAGAAGTAATTGCACCTGCAAATCTAGAATGCGAACCAAAATATTTATTGCAATTTACATAATAAGTTAAAGGAAAGAGAACACCTGAGGATAGGGATGGCGATGGAGTGAATACAACAGTGGGGTAGAGGGTTTAGCAGCAGTGATAGAGTAGACGTAGTCATTCGGCTAAGCAGGAGGTTGATGATCGCGAGCACTCTAGCAGAGAAGTACCTGGTCGGCCGAAGAAGACATCGATAGAGAAGGATCCCTCGGTGGGTTATCGGTGGGTTCTCGGTGATTGGTGATGGGGACACCACGGTAGATGGTGGCAGAATGATCGCTGGAACGAGCGGCGGCAGCAATGGAGCTGCGACCTTGGCATGCGGCAAACTCTCGTCAATCGACGTCAGCATCATAGTGGATACTGTAGTCAGAAAAGGTGGTTCAATGAAGTCATCAGTTGCAAGAAAGATGCCAAGGAAAGGTTTGGGACCAACGGTAAAGTGGTGGTCCCTCTAGTAGTGATCGGCGGATCTGTTGTTGGAAAATTGTCAAACCAAGTGTCATTTACGACTGTACGAGCTGAGTAGGGAGAGACAACACAACAAACGAAAACATGTCTTCGTAAAAATTAGCATCACACCAGTTGAACAAGGTGCATTATATCAAATTATAAAGTCAATAACCTTTCTTGCCATTGTATAACCAAGAAAAATTCATCGCCAACTCCTTGGAGGAAACTTGTCACAAAATCTGAGAATATGAGAGGCAAAACACAAGTAGCCAAAGATGCGCAAAATCTTATAATTCAGAGTGCATCCATGGAGTAAATCAAATGGTGTTCATTTATTGAGTTGCTTCGTTGATGTCCGGTAAATAGAAAATGCAGCATTAAGAACACATTCTCTACAAAATTAATTGGAAAATTGGCCTGAAAATGCAAAGCTCGAGCAACATTTAACAAATATTGATGCTTGTGCTCCACACGACCATTCTGCTGTGGTGTATCAATTATATAAGTCTAAAAAATAATGCCAGATTCAAAAAAAATATGACCACAAAGGTAGAAACTCTATACCATTATCAGCACGAACACGACGGACAATGCGACTGAACTGATTCTTGATCAAAGATTATTTTTTTTATAAATCTAGAAGTTACATCTAATTTAGCCACTAATAAATAAACCCAAACAACATGGGAATAATCATCAACTACAGTTTAAAAATAAAATGCACCACTAGATGAAGGTGAGCTATAAGGCTCCAAACATCATAATGTATCAATTTAAACAAAGAACTAGCATTTGAGGAACTTAAGGGAAAGATATGTCTAGTATGCTTTGCTCCATGACACACGGATCAAGGAACAAAAGTATTATTTGTGCTAAAATGAAGAGTGGGAACATAAGACAACATCGTAGAGGAGGGATGCCCAAGACGTTGATGCCATAAATCAAATGAAGATGAAGAAACTGAAACAACTGTCAGAACTGACTGTGGGATATGAGACTGAACGCGTGTACCCATCAGATGAAGCCAATACCCCTCCCCAACCCCTTGTTGTTTACACATGCCAAGGGTAGCATTCGCTCTAAGCCAATATTCATAATCAGACTCATTAGTCAGGGGTTTAGTAATGGTTATGTCAATGAAACCAAGTTTCTTCATAGAAAACAAAGCAACATGAATCATAGTGGTCCATTCGATGTAGTTTTCTCTACCTTTCACTATTTGAGAAAGGCCTATTAAAGGCGATTTTACTGGACCATAGAAGACACTTTGCAGGCTGTTAAAAAACTGTCTTTTATCGAGGTCCGAAATAGGTTCTAAATTCATAACCTATTTCTGGGGTCCAAAAGAAAAGGTGGCAGCGAAGCAAAGTCAGCCAGATCAAATGGGATTCAGCAGCGGCCAATGTAACCCAACAATAGAGAAACAATATAAATCAGTCACAACAAAGGAAAAAGTCAAGCAAAAACTCTATACGGATATCTATGGTAGTGGTAGCGAGTGGTGGAAAATTCCTAGTAGTAGAATCTTCAGCGACGGTGGCGGAGTTGGAGTCAAGCGAGTAGAGGCGGAGTTAGAGTCGAGCGAGCTGAAGCAGAATACACCAGAGGTGAAGTCAAAGTCGAGTGGCGGAGATGGTTCATTATTTAGCGGAGAAGGCAAATTTGTGCAGAGGAAAAGTTGATGTTGAGTGGCACAGGGGTCAGAGTCGAGCGGTGGAGCCAATTCCTTATTCAGCGGCGGAGGAGTCGAACGAGTGACGTACATCTAGTCGATGGAGGTGAGGCTGAGGTAGCAGAGGTGAGGAGTGGTGAAGGGTGGCGAGATGGTGGGAGACGGTGTGAAGGTGGCGGCGGTGGAGGGGAGAAAGTGCAGATGGGTTTCTGAGTTGTAGGAAAGAAAACTCAATGGCAGATCCTAAATTTTTAGTTAGAAAAATAACTAAGGGTGAAGAAACTTTAGTAGCTTTATATAGTTAAACCGTCTTTAATCAATTAAAAAGTGACTTTAAAATTTTGGAGTGACTTGAGAAGGAGTTCCGAACTCAGAACCTCCCTCGGGTCCTCATCAAAGACGGATCCTTGAGGAACCGCCTTTGATTAAGTGTCTTTAATCATGGGTTCTCCACTAGTGATTAAGAACAACTAGACAAATGACAAGACAAGGACTGTTAGAAGGATGGATGTACTAGGGAGAGTTCGTTGATTGGCTAACATGTACGGTTTTCCCAGTGCCAGATTGCAACTGTTTGAGGTAAGCTGCAACAAAATTGGTAGCATTGACATTCTATAGCTTATTGGCCTCAACTCCGGCGATGATGTGAGCAGTTTCTGCGATAGCGCTGCAGATTTGAATTTAGATTCAGATTCATAGGTAGACATTGGAGCAGATCAGATCGTAATAGAAGCGTCAGATTAGATCGGCATCAAGGTATTGACATGGTTGCGCATAGAGGACGACGGCGGCAGCACATGAAGTGAGGGTACGGTGCATGGCGGGTTGGAACATGACAATCTGGATTTGCGACTGCAGAAGCATGGAAACATCGACGGCGATTGATGATCTGGGAGTCGTACGGTGAGCTACTATGAAGTCAGCGGTGGCGCGCGTGTTGCACATGCTTTCAGTAGTGGCAGCTGTAGATCGCGGAAGGCGACGTAAGGATTTTTAGCTTTTAGGTTTCAAGATTTTAGGCTCTGATACCATGTGGAAATAAGGGAATAATTTTGTGATTGTATTCATGATCTGAGTTAAAAATATATTGAGGTACAAGATACCAATACAGAATAATAAAAGGAAAAGGATTCTAGTCTATACATAAGTAATATTCACATAATATTGTTATTCTTTAATAGAAATACACATATGAGACTGTTTTACAATAATTTATGGTGTGATAAGAGAGTATGTGAAGTTTTAATAGTTAAAGAAAGTTCCTCATATCATTTTTTAAAAATTGTATTTAGATTCTTCGTTTCATTATGAGATTGAGTAAGACTGTCTCACTCAATTTTTGTATGTGAACAATAAAATTTTACATATGTAATAATTGTTTTAAAAAATAATTTATTTTGAAAGTAAAATACTCACTCCATGCCAAGAATACTGGTTTAAATACTTTTGGTTCAAATATTTTTGTAAACTGATGTGACAAAGAATAATTGTGAAATAATAGGGATATTTTGAGAAAGCAGTGGATCCAGTATCAAAGTTGTTAAAGTGAAAGAGAAGATTTTGGGAATTTAACAGCATGTAATTTGTCATTTTAGGTAGGGGTGAGCGTCGGTTTGGTTTAATCGGTTATCGGTTTATTCGATTTGAGTTATTTGGTTTTGCCCCTAAAAGCCCAAAACCAAAACCGACTCGAATAACCCAAATTATCCGAACTGAATTTTGAATTCAGTTTCGTGTTGAAATCGAATTCAACTCAAATAAACTGAATTGATTATAATTTTTAAAAATAATTACTATAATCATATAACTTAATTTAAATTAAATAAAAAATATGTAATCTAATTTCTACATCATCAAAATCAAGTTTTCAAAATAAAAATCTAACAAGTACAATATGAATTCAAACATAACAATTTTAGCATTTCATTTAAGATTAAATAAAAATAATTTGATTTAATATTCATCTTCAAAACCTTCATATTTTTCAAGTCTTCAAACACTCTACATTCACATTCACATTCACATTCACATTCAAGCACTCCACAAATTTACTTAGCATAACTTGTGTTAATTACTTATTTCTCCAAACTTATTTAGGATTTAGAGTTTAGGGAATATTTTATAAATATTAAGGCCCTCAACTTAAATTTATTTATCAATTTAATTTTTTTGTTTTAAAATTTAATTATAATTATATATTTAATTTATTTAAATAATTACAATTTGGTATTCGGTTTGGGTTTCGATTTGAGTTTTTAATATCCAAAACCGATCCAAAAACCATATTCAAAATTTGGTTTATTCAATTTTGATATCCTAAAACCATATATTAAATTCGGTTCAGGTTATTCGAATTTGGGTAATTCAATTTTTGGTTCGATTTTTGATTTTGGGTTTTTTGTCCACCACTAATTTAGATAATTTCCAAAGTATGTCATTACTTATGTGACAAACGAAAACAGAAAGTGGACCATTTTTTTTATGAAATGTGAAGTACTCCCTCCGCCCCACCAAAAATGGCACATTTACTTTTTCCAAGTCAAACTTTGTAAACTTTGACCTTAAATATAAAATTTATATATATATATAAGAAAAATATCATGTAAAATATAGTTAGATTCATCTTAATATCTTTTTTTAAATATGATTTTTTATGTAAAATTGTAATATGTAGCTAGAGTTATTGACAGTCAAACATGATCATTGAAAACCATGAAAAAGTAAATGTGTCATTTTTATTGGACGGAGGAAGTATATATTTTTTAAATGACAAAGTGTTTTCCTGTGCATGTTTCTATATTCGTAGAATGAATATATAGAGATATTACAAGATAAGTAAATAAGGAAAAGACTCTAATTTAGTCACAATACTTATCCTAATCTAGTCAGGAATCTGACTTATCCTAACCCCCCTCCCCTTCAGTGAAGTGTTAGATTCTCAGAGACGCAAATCTTGAATCTGAAGAACTCAAATAACAGATGTGAGACACCCTTAATGAACATGTCCGCTATCTACAATGAAGTAGGAATATGAGCAACTCGCAGCTTGCCAGAAGAGAATAACTCCTGAACAAAATGATTGTCGATGTCTATGTATTTGTGTTTAACCTGCTTGTGTGCAACCATATTCTGAACAAGGAAGATCGCACTGTTGTTTCCACAAAGAAAAAGTGGCGCACCAGATAAAGGAACATGAAGATCACACAAAAGATGAGTTATCCAAACAAACTCAGAGAAGTAGTGGTGACTAGTGCCCGATACTCAGACTCAGTACTCGAGCAAGAAACTGTGGGCTATTTCTTCACACTCCAAGAAATAATATTACCGCCTAAAATGACAACATATCCATAAGTAAAACGTCGAGTCTCTAGATATCTAGCCCAATTAGTATCCGAATAACCCAGAACCTCAGGTGAGGAAGCAACTCAAAAACAGAGACCAAAATGTAACGACCCTCGAACATAGCGGAGAATCCTATTAATAGCCGCGAAATGATCATCTCGAGAGTCTTGAAGATACTGACTGACAGAGTTAACCACAAAGGCTAAGTCTGGAAGGGTAATGGTGAGGTACTGGAGAGCCTCAACCATAGATCGGTGGAGAGTCGGCTTATTTAACTGAGGACTCGTATGGCTGTGAAGCTGGGAATTTGGTAAAAATAGAGTAAAGACATGTGAGAATATCTCGAGCATACTTTTCTTGGCCAAGAAGAAGTACCGAGGAAGTAGGCGTAACTTCTAAGCCAAGAAAGTAATGAAGAGCACCCAAATCCTTAATGGAAAAATCCTGATGTGTGAGATCAATGAACAGCCAGATAAGGGTAGAGTCATTGCCTGTCAGGATGATGACGTTGACATAGACAAGAAAATAAAGCAGTGAAGAACCCCGAGAAAACACAAATAAGAAAGTATCAGCAGAACTGCAATGAAAACCAAGCTGAGAGAGATAGGTGTTGAACCGCTGAAACCAAGCCCGAGAGATAGGTGCTGAACTGCTGAAACCAAGCCTGAGGCCTTACGCAGATAACATACATACTCTGGATAAATCGGATCCTTATAGGCAACCGATTGTGCCATATAAACTGGAGAATTGAGCATGCCATTGAGATAGGTGTTATTGACGTCCAACTGAAAAAGAAGCCTGGCTCGCATGGTGGCAATGGAAAGAACGGTCCGAACGGTAGAGGCGTTGACCACAAGACTGGAAGTGTGATCAAAGTCAAAACCAAGAATCTAAGAAAATCCCTAAGCCACTAAACGAACCTTGTGACGATCCAATGTTCCATCAAGTCGATGTTTCAAACGAAAGACCCATTCAGAAATGTTGACATCCGAAGGGCATGGAACAAGGTCCCAAGTATGTTGACTATGAAGGGCTGCAATCTCTTTGTCCATAACTGAGACCCAAGAAGAATCCTGAAGAGTGGAACGATAATCAGTCGACTCCTTCTGAGCAAAGAGAGACTCTAGAAGACTGTGAGCATGAATATAAGAATAATTGTGACGCTGAATGGCACCAGTGGCAGATCGACTAACCATCATGGAGGACCGAGCCTGAGGCGAGGCAACTTTGGCCACCAGAAAGGGAACTGGTGAGACTGGTCGTGGTGAAGCCGTAGGACTGGATGGTGGGAAGGCATGGTGGATCGGACTGCCAGTATAGAAGGCTGGTTGGGGTGGCTTGGGATCTGAACAGATAGTGCAGGACGTCGGAGATGGTGATGCAGTCAAAGACACTTGCGGTGCAGAACCAGACTCAGGATCAATAAATGCGGAAACATCTAACACTGTAGGGGGAGAACCAATCCATGATGCCATAGACGGAGCAAGTGAAAAATAAGTATCGTCAAAACAAGCATGTTGAGTGACGTGAACCTTGCTGGTAGAGGGATCGAGGCACCTTAAACCCTTGTATTTGGAATTATCTCCGATGAAAATATAAGGAATGCTGCGAGGAGATAACTTATGATCAACAAATGGATGCACAAAAAGAATAAACCAGACACCCAAATTGGGTGAAAGTTGGCGTAGACGGGATCCTTATGATAAAGAACACCATAAGGTGTCGAACCCCTGCAAGACTGAAGTAGGTAGACGGTTGATAATGTAGACAGCCATCGTGAATGCATAATCCCAACGTGATATCGTTAGATATAAGTGAAACAACATTGTAAGACCTATTTCCGCATTGTGGCCATGTTCACATTCTGCGTGCCCTTTTTACTCTAAAGTAGACCGACACGAAACCTGGTGATGGATTCTTTTTGCCACAAAATGAGATCGGAGTCGAGTCTTCAGAAATTCTGTGTCACCGTCACTTTAAAAAAACCTTTATTTTGAATGAAAATTTATTTTTAAAAAATGCCTCAAACTGCAAGTAAATGTCAACAAAATCTGACTTGCGACGAAGCGGATATAACCAGGTAAATCGAGAAAAATCATCCACAAATAAGGCATAATAAGCAAAACCATTTCCTGATAAAACAAGGGGAGCCCACAAATCACAATACACTAAATCAAGAACTTGCTCAGCACATGGGGCGCAGGTGTGCGGTTTAGGCAACAAAGAAGAATCTTAAAGCAATCCAGACTTAGTCAAACTAGAAATAACTACACTAGGCACATAACATAGGCGCGCATGCCATAGCTCGTACGAAGTTCAACTCTTATTCTGTTGTAAAACTGAAACAGAGGCTGCCTCTCTCCGATCCAAAACATATAGTTCATCCTAACCATGTCCCCGACCCACGACGGCCTTGGTTATTTTGTTCTGAATCACAAAGTTCCGATAATCAAATGTAATCAGTACATCCATTTCTTTGGTTATCTTACTAATGGATAACACATTCTTAGTAATATCAGGCATGACCAGAACATCAAATAATCTCAAATTCTCCGAAACTCTAGAATTACCAATATGAGAAATTATAATGGAGCACCATTGCCAACATAAACTCAAGATATACCAGTATACAGAGTGACGCTGCCTAAGCCAGAAGTGAAAGACGCCATGTGACTGGTTGCACGGGAATCAATATACCAATCTGACACACAAGAAGATGGTATCGACTGCTGAGAAATATGACAATTTTCTGCCAAGTGGGTAGAGTTGGAGCGACACTTTTGAGCCTGCATCTGATAACACATCGCAGTATAATGACCTAGCCGCCCACACCAGGTACACTGCAGGACCAGGAGCTCAGAAACTAGAGCAGGGTTTTCGGCCAACGCGTTGACCACCAGAATGGTGCATCTACAGATGTGTGAACCCCATGCACGAACACCCCTTGTCGATGCGTGATCCCACGCGTGGCCAGCTAGGGGTTGGTCGCCAGTCTGAAATCCACTAGTCAGGTGGCTAGTGTAGAGTGACCCTGCAGATTTGGTTAAAATGTCTTGTGGTTTTTGGCACGAGCAATTACATTCGAATACAATGGTGTAGGAACAACAATAATTAAGGAGTAGAAAAATCCTCATACTCGAGGCCAAGGGCAGTCAAGAACCATATAATCTTATCAACATTTGTAATTGGAGAACCCATGACAGTCAATTGCTCAAAATCTCTTTAAATTTTAAATGAAGTTCATGAACTGTACCAGATTTGCGAACACCATGTGCATTAGAACGAAGACTAAGAATGGTAGAGGCACTACTGCTGTGAAAAGTGGTGGCGATGTTGTCCCAAATCTCCTTGTAGGTGGCACAATATGGTATTTCGACGAGAGTTTCAGGCATGAGAGAAGAAAAAAGTAAACTGCAGACATGTTGATCTTCCACAATCCATTGATCGTAATCCGCCTTCAGCTTGACATAGGTTGCCTGCAGATCGATCTTGACACCGCCGCCCGGAGACGTCATGGAAGCATAGGTGGGAGTGGACGCCGTCGGTGGAACGGGGAGAGGAGAACATGGATGACTACCATCAACAAAACTAAAAAGACCTTGAGGCTTGAGAATGTAACTAGGTTGACGTTTCCAGAAAAGATAGTTTGAAGGGATGAGTTTAATCTGCATCATGTGAAGTAGAGTTGTAGGAGAGTTTATCATCGGCCATGGTGAAGGTTCAAGAGCTTCGGGAAGGTCGCTGGAAAGTAAATCGGAAAGGGAGGGAGGAGATAGAAAAATGGAGGGAGAAGACCGAATTTTTACTAGGGTTTAGAAATTTTGGAAGGTTGGATCATAATTTACTCTGATATCATAACAAAGTGTTTTCCCATTAATGATTATGTATTCATAGAACGAATATATAGAGATTTTACAAGATAAATGAATAAGGAAAACACTCCAATCTAGTCACAATACTTATCCTGATAATCAGGAATCTGACTTATCCTAACAAAAAGTGAAAACTGATTTCCTTTTACAACTTGGATATATTTAAAATCACACATCCATGAAACACAATCACATTATTATTAATTTTATCATGGATGATGCGTCTCTTTGAAATCCACTTATAAATTCGACTCCTGATTAATGTTCAGTTACTCATCACAACAACACAACTAATCAAGAATCTTTTAGTCCAATTTGCATGAAAGAAATGGCATTTTGCTCAAGAAACATAAGATCATTTTCCCAAGTTTTGACCATCTTGTTGGTCTTGTTTGCACATTTAGAGGTCTCAAAAGCAACGAGTTATCGGGGTATGAAGAATATGGAGAGGAAGATAGACAGCCGGCAGCTTCTTGAGCAATTAGGGTATGACTTATCAAAGATGCAGCAAAATTACAGGACTGACCTTACTGATCCTGATAGACTGGTACCTGAAGGCCCTGATTATCACCATCATTAGCCAAGGTATTTTCGGTATATTAACCATTAAGCTGCACGTATTCTTTTTCGTTTTAATGGTATTATATATGACGGTAAAAGTATCAAGATATGGTTTCCTTTCCAAGTCACCAGGGCCGGCAGAGGCAAGTGAAGGCTTTGCCTCGTGCCCCCATTTGTTTCACCATAAAGGGCCTCATTTTTTAAAATTCTTTTACTTTATATGTAGAAAAAAATCATCAAATATTATTGTCTCAGTTATATTCTTTTCCTCTCCATATCAAGCACTTACTTGCAAATATTACGTGCCCCAAGTATTGTATGTGAGACCTTTTTTTTATGGTTTGTCTTGGGCCCCTAAAATCCTAGGGCTGGCACTGGAAGTCACCTGATAATATGGTTGTGTTTGGAGGACTGTGATTATAAGTAAATGTAGCTTATTTTAAAAGTAGGGATCAATTTATTTTTTCCTTCAAAAAATATTTCTATTTAAAGTAGGATTTATTATGTTTTTTTTTTGCATCTTAGCAAGCAGTAAAAAATACTTAACTTCTAAGTAAAGTACTCCCTCCGTTCCACCCGAATCTGCACACCTTTTAGTCAACTTTTTTAAAACACATTTGACCATAAATTTTAATTAGTATATATGCATCAATATTGTCAATTGAGATATCGTTATATTTCCCGCATCATGTATTTTCTAAATATCAAATTTTAATTTACCGTTAGTATATATAACTAAAGTTACCGTGGTCAAATATGACTTGAGAAAATTGATTAAAAAATTGTGCATATTTGGGTGGGACGGATGGAGTAGATTATGTATAAACCTTGCAAACAAGCCCAATGATAGCTTCAGTTTGAAATACATCACACGAGTGAATTATTTATTATGTCTTCATTTCTCTTCAAATTATATGAAACAACATAAATTTATAAAATACAAAAGCATTGATATGACAATGAGTTAGAGACTTAATTTATTAGAGTTGAATAAATTGCTGTCGTTTTATGGCATGAATTAATATGTGTGAATTGGAAAAAAATATTTTCAAAGAAAGATCACTCAATTCTAATGAAAATAATATATATTTTAAAGAAATAGTGAGTTACACTTACTTATATTTTCCCCTTATTTGATGTTGGTATATGGTTTTTATTTTAAAATGTCAGAAATATACTTAATCATAAAATGATGCAAAGGGGATTGAAAAATATGGTGTCAATCAGATTAATTTTGTGTTATACTTTGCTAATATTAAAAAGGATATATATACTCTGTATTCTTTCTTTTGGAAGGAGGTAGAAACATGCATTTATTATTACTGATAATACTCCTCCGGCCATTTCAAGTTTCACATTTTAACTTTTAACAGTTGACTTGAAAAATGTTTGATCTTTAATATCTTCTATTAACGATAATTAAAAAAATTGAAAATTTTATATTTTAAAAATAAATGTTATTACATATCTAACAATGTATCACACAATTGTATTTATACTGTATACCAATTCAATTTTAGAGTCAAAGTTAGAAAATTTGGACTAAATAAATAGTTAAATTGCAACTTGAAGTGAGAGATATGGAGCACTACAAATTAGAACTATCGTAACACTTTTCTTGGAAGACTTATTAAAATGTTACAATAACTTATAAAGTGTTATTTAAACATTTGAAAAGTGTTACCTGGATCTTGAAAAATATTATCCAAATTTAAAAAAATATATATATATGTTGTGTTAGATCTAATGCAACATCACCTAAGGTAATACTAGTAAGTGTTGCAACAGATTCAACTTAGTATTATTAGCACCTAAAGTAATACTTTCAAAGTGTTACCTTAACTTTAGTTTGTTGTAACGTGAGTATATTTTAAATTTGGTAATCACATGTTTATATCTTTTAGTGCTATTTATCCGATGATTTGACGAAGCCAGGTTTTGTTATGCACAGGATAAGGTGTGATTCTCCCGGTCTACAGAGCTACGGACAATAAAACGCTTTGTTTTCGGAGCAAAGAGGATAGAAATGATGTTCTGATTAAAATTTCAGCAAGTTTGTTGTAATTCACTCACTCTTTTAGATGTCGAGTGTTCTGCCTTTATAGATTTCCTAGGATCCTTTATCAATTTAAAGTCATCTCATTTCACACTTTCCATCTCTACTTTTATATATTTTTGCCGACATTTTGTATGTAACGTCGTTCTACATTGTAAAGAAAAGAAACGCAAACCTAAAATATGGCCAAAATGATTTGGGGGAACTTGGACATGGATTTAGAGCTGGAGAATGATCGAGCAAGTCTAACTTTTTTTTTAAAAGAAACCACCATTGGTGGGGGGATATTTATTAGGCTCCCCAAACCCTAATAATCTGATTTCCTCAAAGGGAAGCAATTTG
>JAULKK010292903.1:0-13181 GCA_032355705.1 Rubia peregrina
GATATCTGGATATTGGATAGTGGAGCATCTAGTCATATGTGCAGTAGTAGACATCTTTTTCACAAATACAACATCAGTCATACACCCACACCAGGGCATTTACCAGATAACACCACTAAGCAGGTTAAAGGCATTGGATCAGTTTACCTTACTCCTTCAATCATTCTGCAATATTTTTTGCATTTAGAGAGCTTTAATTACAATATGCTCTCTGTTAACAAAATGTCTCAGGCTAATGGCTTGCATTTTGATTTCTTCCTGATTTCTGCTTGATTCAGGACCTCAATTCTAATAAGATCATTGGAATAGCTAAGTCTATCAAGGGACTTTACTTAGTCAGTCATTCATCTTTTGATCAGAAAACCTTCAATTCCTATGTTCAGATTCTTAGACTTCCATGTTATAAAAGATAATGAAGCATCTATCCTAGCAAATAAAGTAGTTGTCAATGACTTTGATCTGTGGAATCTTAAGCTAGGGCATGCATATGATGTAGTACTAAAGCATTTGAAAATAAAATGTGATGATTCTCATATTTTTCATTATAACATTTGTCTTTTTGCTAAGCAACGTGGAACAATTTTTCCTGATTCTCATAGTCATGTTGATCAATACTTTGAATTACTTCATGTAGATCTCTGGGGTCCATACAAGATAACCTCTACAAATGGTTATAAATACTTTCTAAAAATAGTAGAGATGATCACAGTAGAGCAACCTGGATAATTTTACTCAAAACTAAAGAATCTGTATGTGATACCTTGATAACCTTCTTTAACATGATTAATACTCAATATAATGTTTCTGTCAAGATAATTAGGACAGATAATGGATAAGAATTTGTGAATGCTAATTGTACAAACCTGTTCAACAAGTTAGGGATGTTACATCAGAAAACTTGTGTTTACACACCTTAGCAAAATGGCATAGCTAAAAGGAAACATAGACATTTACTTGAAATGGCTAGATCCATTATGTTTCATTCATGTATGCCATTACAAATCTGGGGTGATGCAATTTTAACTTCAACATACAACATAAACAGATTGCCAATATCAGTCTTAAACTGGAGTTCACCTTATGAAATGTTTTTCAATAAGAAACCTGATCCGTCAACATTAAAGGTCTTTGAATGCTTAGTTTTTTCTGCTAATACTTTTCCTCATAAGGATAAATGTTCTCCTAGGTCTACTCCATGTATTTTCAATGGTTATCCAGCCAATCAAAAGACTTTTAAACTATATGGCATAGTCGATAACAAAACAATTGTTTCTAGGGATGCTTCATTTCATGATAAATCTTTCCCTATAGACATAAATTTTATCTCTCAGTTTCTACTGATACAGTTTCAGACCATGATCTCCCATCTGTCATTCCTATCTCTTATATGCAAACAGGTGATGCTATTCATTCTCATATTGAGCATTCTGATATACCTCCATCACCTCTGCCTATTTTTTTTATATCAGTATGATCATTTACATTTTCATAATGAATCTACAAATTCCGATTCTCATAATGAATCTGCGTCATCTTCAAGTTCTGAACCCGATCTTTCACACAACACACATCAGTTAGAGAATAGTCAATAAAATGATTCCATTTCACCCTCACAATCAGTTCCAACCATCAGACATATTACCATACTTAAATTCAAACCTTCTTGGCTGAAAGATTTTGTCTCTAATAGTGCTTACAGTTCATATGCCCTTAAATTCTATATTGCAAATATCTCCTCTTGATACCATTGAACAGGTTCCAGAACCATCTTCATTTAAGGAAACACAGATTTATTATGAGTGGAATGCATCCATGAATGAAGAACTTAAGGTTTTGGAAGATAATCAGACCTGGAAAATGGTTCCCTTACCACCTGGAAAGAGAGAAATATGGAGTAAGTGGGTTTATAAGATCAAATGTAACCCTGATGGATCGGTGAACAGATACAAGGCAAAATTAGTGGCTAAAGGCTATAATTAAGTTGAAGGGGATGACTTTTATGAGAGTTTCTCACCAGTTGCTAAAACTGTTACATTGAGACTCTTCCTTGATCTTGCTGTTGCTTAGAAATGGTTTTTACATCAAGTGGATGTTAATAATGCATTTCTTCGTGGATAAATTGTTGAAGATCTTTATATGATACCTCCTGCTGGTTATCAGAAAACTTCACCAGGTCTTGTTTGCAAACTGCATAAATCTTTGTATGGTTTGAAGCAGGCTTCAAGACAATGGAATCATGAGTTCACAAAACATCTTAAAAACCCGGGGTTCTATCAGTCATATAATGACTCTTACTTATTTTTCAATTTTCAAGGATTAGTTGTTTTAGCACTGATAGTTTATGTTGATGATATAATGATTGTTGGTAACTCTGAATCAGCAATTCAATTTATCAAAGATTCCATAAAAAAGACCTTCACTATTATAGATCTTGGTCCAGCCAAATATTTCCTTGGCGTTGAAGTTGCTAGATCAAAATCAGGAATGTGTCTTACTCAAAACAAATACATTGCTGGCCTTATTTCTGATCTAAACCTGGAACATGCCAACTCCGTTGCTTCTCCTTTGCCTGCCTCCTAGATTAGTTAAGATACTACTTCACCACTTATGAGTGATCCTGGTCCTTTTAAGAGATTGATAGGTAGGCTTCTTTATTTGAACTTCACTCAGCCGGACATTACTTTTGTAGTACGTCAGCTCAGTCAATATGTTCATCAGCCAATTGAACATCATTGGCATGGAGCTGTACATATTGTAAAGTATTTGAGACATCATCAAGCATTTGACCTTTTATATTCATCAACTTCATCGCTGAGATTAAAGGCTTTCTGTGATGCTGATTGGGGAACTTGTAAAGAGACTAGACAATCTGTGACCGGGTACTCCATATTTTTTTTGGTTCTTCTCTGATTTGATGGAAATATAAGAAGCAATCAGAAGTATCAAAATCCTCAGCCGAGTCCGAGTGTAGGAGCCTGGAAATGACACTTTGTGAGCTTAAATGGCTTAGTTATCTCTTTCTTTATTTCAAGTTACCACTGCATCTCCCTATTCTAGTTCACTGTGACAACACAACTGCGATTCATATTACAGAGAACCCCGTCTTTCATGAATGCACCAAAGACATTGAAATTTATTTCCACCTGTATCGTGATGCTTACACAGATGGCTTCATTTCTTTGGTTCACGTGAGCTCACCGTGTCAACTGGCGGATGTTTTTACAAAGCTACTACCCTATCGTCAGTTTCTCCCTGTATTGTTCAAGATGGGCTTTTACAATTCTCACAATAGTCTCATCTTGACGGGGGGTGATGGAATATTCAGGAAGCTACTAGAGCCAACTTCCAAACTGATCTGTAGCCAGCTTCTATAACTGATCAACTTGCTCAAAGGGTTTAGTTTTTAGTTAGATTTTCCACTTGTTTAGATTGGTTAGCTGAGTTAGTTAGAGATGTTTTATTGGCTTGACTTGTATATAAAGTGAAGACTGTAAACCAGTTGTAAATTAATTCAATCAATACACAGAAAATTTCCCCTAACAATCTTCCTTCACTTGTGTTCTGTTTCTGAGTGTTCTTGCTAATTTTTTATTTTACTAATTGCTGCATACGTAATTACCATTATTTTCACAATTAAGAGACTTTGACGAGAGATGAGAGGCAGGCGGCGACGAGGTCAACGCGGAAAGGACAGAGCTCGAGAGGTGGATGTTCTTGAGGGGATATGCTTGACCTATAACTGTGGCCCCAGCCTTTAGTGCGTGAACTTATGTGCTACTAACAAAATATCTAGCTTCTGCGCGTGTAGTTTACGTGCCAGGTCTTCTTCCTTGGTGAGGTGCGTGGATCTCACGCGATCAGCAGATTGAACCTTATGGTCTTCAAAAAAAATTGTTAGAGATGCGCCCGGGTGTCGGGGAGGGACAATGGGAGATTGAAAACTCACCAAAGAAGACACAAAGGCTGGCCGAAAGTGACGGGGTCAACACTCACCTGAAAAATGAAGAGCTGGCTTTGGCGACGAGGTCGCAACATGCAGGAAAATGTGCAAGTTAAGCTAACATAGGCTAAGTTGGTGCTGCTACAGGAAGCTCCCGATTCAGTGGCGGCTATTTTAAAATCTGAAAGGAAGTAGGTAAGCCTAAAAACATAACTCCACCATTGATGTTGAAGGGTTTGAATTTTCAGGTCCCACCGGGCATGTCAATTGATGCATCCAGAACCCGAGTCGATTGGGCCTCCTTCAACCTCGACCTGGACCTGCAAGACAAAACCCCCGAAATTATTCGGGGGAAGACTCTCATTGATAAAGTTAGAAATGGATATAAAAAAGGAATAATAGTGAATGAATCTAAAAAGAATGAAATACCTTCATATTTATAATATTGAACCCTAATATGTATTAAATGACAATATTAACCCATACCCAAAGGTGTTATTTAATGAGTTGGGCGGCAGACCAACTCCAACTTCCTAAGAGTAACATCACTCTTCTCCAACAGCCTCCCCACCCCCTTTCCCACCAATAATATTTTTTTATAATCCTCCTTATCATCCCTCAAGACTTTTTCTACCATTTTAAAATTTCTCATGCGATAAAAAAATTACTCAGTTTTCCTGCAGTCAATGCTCTCTTTAGTTTCCCTACCGGTGAAAACTACCCACATAGTAGCTGGATGTAGTTATTACAATTATGTAGCGTCATGATTTAGGACACACTGCACTGTAGAGCTTCATCTTCTCAACCGGTGGGTTAGAGGACTTGATGGAGATATATCTCCACAGATATGGAGTTTTCATTTACCAAATGCTCAAATGGCTGACATCCATGCCACTGTGGTTTCCCAGGCGTGTCTAGTCCTAGCCACACACCACAATGGCCACCCACGCCCCACTGGCTTTTTCTATGCGCCACTACACACTCGAGACTTTGCTACTTGGAAAAGTACGTTTCTTGTTTTCCTTCATTTTTTGTCCATGGTGTTTTGTTTGTGTCTACTTTTATTTTTGGTTTAGTGGTGTTCCTTTTACTTGTTAGGGTGTAGTGTTATTTTTTTGGTTTTAAATTTTTACAGCTTCTCTAGTTTGGTCTTTCTTTTAGTTTTTCTTTTTATAAAAAAAGTGAGCCTTTCAAATGGTTTTTTTCCAGCATTGGATTAGGAATTGTTTTTGTCAATTGACGTTTTTTGGCAACCCTTTTTTCCAGTAAAATGGCCGGTAAAAATTTACTAGCTTCTGATAAGTTGATCCAAACATAGGTAGGAGAAATTGTAGTCTAAATTGTTTAAATAATGGACTTTTTTTTCGATTCCATTTATGTGGATTAAAATCATATTGGTAGATTCTTTCTATTAAGGACTGTTAATTCAGCATCCTCTCGATTTTGAGTTAAAGATAATTCTACGTACTATACATGATTCCTAAACACCCACATAAACTATTTTTGGCAATCAAAAGGACTGGGTATGGTCTCATAGTTTAGTGAATGGATATAAAAGGGTTAAATGAAGACTAGCCAGACTTTTTAGTTGGGAAGCTTTAATTTTCTTTCTTTTGATTGTATTGATGGTGTTCAGAAGTGCAGATAGATCAATTTGTGTGTGCTTAATTCGATGCTTGTTGTTGTGATTGGTTTGGTTTGGTGGTTTCAGGTCAACATTACTAGACAACTACACAACGATGACCACTTACCTTTTACAAACACCCTTATTATTGTCACTCAGGTCATTGATTAGAATTGTTATATTTTTTCGTGCCTTTGTGCATCATTATTGTTGCTACACGAGTCTTTTGTAAAGGCTGAATGTTTGATACATAGCTTATTGATTAACATGGTTTACATAGATTACAAAAATATGAATAAAAGGAAAATGAATATGTATCAATTCTACATATTAGAATTTCAATCACTGATCTCGTCTATTCTAACACCACCTAAAGTGAAACGTTGAATGCTCAGATCCACAGAGCTTTGACCTAAAAAACTCAAACGGAGGACAGGACAATCTTTGTGTGAAAATGTCTGTAACTGAAGGGACGTAGGAACATGGTGGAGATGAAGCTCGCCTGAGGAAACTAGCTCACGAACAAAGTGATAGTCAATATCAATGTGCTTCACTTGCTTGTGCACAACATGAATTTGATCTAGAAAGATGGCATTATTGTTATCACAAAGTAAAATTATAGAAACAGAGAGAGAATGTCAAAGATTATACATTAGATGAGATAACCATACAAATTCTGCCGCAATATTAGCCAAGGAAAAATACTCAGACTCAGAGCTGGAACGGGAAACTGTGGGTTGTTTCTTAGCACTCCAAGAAACTATGTTGCCACCCAGAGAGACAGTGTTCCTACATTTAGAAGGCCGGGTCTCGAGATAACACGCCCAATTTGCATCCGAATAGCCCAACACCTCGGAAGAGCGAGCCAAACGAAAGGAAAGACCATAGTGCATAGTCACATGGACATGGTGGAGAATACCAGTAACTGTAGCAAAGTGATCATCCCTAGGAATTGAAGGTACTAACTGACTGAATTTACTATAATAGCAAGGTCCAGATGAGTGATAGTGAGATATTGAAGTGCACCAACCAATGACCGGTAAAGAGTGGGATTGACAAACTTACTATTGATAATACTGTGAAGCTAAGATTGTGGAAGAAATGACATAGTGACAGAAACACCGTCAGTCATCCCAACTCTATGAAGAATATCACGAGCATACTCGGCCTGGCCTAAGAACAAACATGGTGAAGTATACTCTACCTCCAAACCAAGAAAATAATGTAAAGAGCTCAAGTCATTAATGGAAAAATCCTTATCAGTTTAGGCAATGAATTGAAGAATGCCCAAGGAGTTGTTTCCCATAAGGATAATATCGTCCACATAAACCAAGAGACAAAGAAGAGTAGTACTCAAGAAAAAACAAACAAGGACGTGTCTGCTGAGCTGCAAAACAAGCAAAGCTAGCATTGGTAAGTGTTAAACCACTGAAACCAAGAACGAGGAGCCTGCTTCAGGCCATAAATATCTTTCTGCAGGTAACATAGATAATCAGGATGAGCATCGATCTTGTAACCAACAAGTTGGACCATGTATATTAGAGCACATGCACACCATTGTAACGGGAAGAATTTTTAACATCCAACTAATGAAGGGGCCAGTGACGAATGGTAGAAATAGCAAGGACAGTTTGAATGATTGACCCCTTCACTACAAGGCTGAAGGTGTAATAAAAATAGGACCCTAGAATCTAAGAGAAAGTCTCTGCCACCATTCGAGTATTGTAGAGATCAATACTACAATTAGGTTGAGATGAAAAACAAATCTGGAGCCAAAAACATTTACGTCCGGAGGGCGAGGCACCAAATCCCAAGTATGTTGGTGGTGAAGTGCAGCCACTTTCTCATCCATAGCTGAAACCTAACGATGATCTTGAAAAGCCACACAATAGTATTGGGGCTCAGTTAGAGCAATAAGGGCAACCAAAACTAGACCCCTCATAATCAAATAAATATTTAGGGTGCTGAGAACCATCCATGGTCCTGGGGGTCATCCTGTGCATACGAGCCGGAGTTGGCTCGGGAGAGACATAAATGACAGTGATGGGAGAATCTGGGACAGTTGTTGTGTGAGCCTAGGGCGAAGCCACATGGGTTCTAGTCATGGGCGCCGGGGAGACAGGTTGCAACGTATCAGACGAACATCCATAAAGACAAGTGTGTTTGTAGATTCATACACTTAATCAGCGGGATCCAAGAAAGTAGAGACATATATTGAAATTTTAGCACCTGAAATAGATCCACCGGCATAGGGAAATATTGACCTCAAACCAAGCATGTCTGGTGACATAAATATTCTTAGACGTAGGATTCGAACACTGATATCTTTTGTAAGGAGCAAATTTTTGAGCCACATATGGACAAAGATAAGGGTACGCACGACAACCAAATGCATATAAGTTGGGGTATAGGTAAATCCAGCCATTAATAACCTCAAAGAGTAATCGCCCACCAAGAGCAGGAGTGGGCAACCGGTTGATGGTATTAGTGGTTGAAGAAAAATTATCTAACCAATGAGAGACGAATTGGAAAAATATTGCGAGAAAACCTCAAGATCGCAAGGACATGTCAACTTGCGAGAAGAGATATTTTTGTAACAGATGATGCTAAATCTCAAAATCTGATAATTTGGAAGACGTTGTGCATATGTGGCCAAATGCAGGAAGGAACCGCTGGCGACCAAAGACGTTGGCCATTACTGGAAGAAACACGATATAACTTTAGAGAAACGTTATAGATTTTTCGGGCAATTGCCGTCAACTCTGTGCTTGAGACTTGAAAATGACACCGAGAGGTAGAGTGATGACAGAAACTGAGCAATCTGGGAAACATAGGTTGGTATCGGGAAATATGATAGGAAGGGTTGTGTTACTGTTGTTAGTTATCAGAGAAGATGCATAGACTTGAGGGATGAAAGGGAAAAGATGACGGGGAAATATGAAACATGTTGGACAGTTGAGAGACATGCAGGAGACTTGAAAGAGCTTCTGGAGAGACTTGAAAGAGCTTCTGGAGAGCCATTGGGATATTGTCAAAAAAATTGAAGTTAGCCAGAAGAATACCAGAATTTGGCTGGAGTTATGTGTTTGGGGAAATGATGCTAAATGGATAGAAAATAAAAGAGAGGGAGGTGGAATTAGGACCCAAGATTCTCTTATACCATGTAAATGTTGAATGTTTGATACATATTTATTTATCAACATGGTTTATGCAGGTTACAATAATAAGAATAAAGGGGAAATAAATATATATTAATCCTATCATACCCTATCAAATCTCAATCATCGATCTTGTCTATCGTAACAACTTTGATTACAAATGTAATAATTAGCTAGTGTATCTGTGTAAATGGGTTCATCACAAAACTTGATGTAACAATCATTTTAATGTAGATCTTTTGACCAATCTGATCATGGTATTAAGTTTTTTTTTATCTGAAATGGTTCTGTGTAACCACATCTTATTACATGCTTTAACTTATAAAATATAGACCAGATCGGTGGTTTATAGACCAAATCGGCGTAGATCATTCGGCATCCTTAGGCCTTGAAAGGGTCTAACGTCATTCACAGGCCAACTTTGGCTACTCGATTCAACTCAGGTACAGATTCAGGTTTAGCTCATGACTCGACCAACTCATGTCAAGACACGGACCAACTCAGGTTAAGACTTGGGCCAACTCAGGTCAAGACTCAGACCAACTTGGTTCACTCAGTTAACTAGACGCTCAAGGCTCATGCTAAAGATTCAGACGTGGACTCAGAGTAAGTTGGTAAGCTCTTTTCAATTTGGTAACAACTCGAGTGAACTGAGCATAACTCGAGCGAACCTAGCACAACTTTGAGTGTGGACATCAAAGTCACGACGACGAACAGAAGGTATCCCAGTTTTTTTACTAGGTGAGACGACATTTCCACCTGTACCCCCTTGTGGTAGCTGCATACAAAGGAGATTCAAATTTTTTTACTAGATTTTCTCAACAAAAGCCTCTGGCAAGGTCACCTGTTCTCGAAAGTCTTCAGTGGAGATATTGGGTGAATAGAGGTGCAATTCTCTGTTTTATTTTTATTTTTTGAATTTTAAATTTTCTCCTTTTCGGGGTGGGAGGCTCTTAATTCCATTTTATTGTTATGTCATATAATTTTATTTTTAATTGTTTTGTGTTTTCCAGTTTTAAAGATAGGTTGTATTAAAATTCTTTGCTCTGTTTCATAATTAATGAGGAACTTAATAAAAAATAGGTTTGTTTGGTTGAAATATTTCATCGCGTTTGTTCGCTACCAATTTCCGGCGACTCTTTTTTCTTGGTTAAATCTAGTTGGCTTCTTATCTGCTATATGTCGGTATAGAAGAAATCCGAGTCAAGTTACAATAACTTAGTTTTGGCGATTTCGATCATAGTTTATAGTCCATATTTTTATACCGAGGAAGTCAAAAAAATTATGGATTGATCATCTTGTGTCGTGTTAGAGACTTTGGTACATTCTCCCAATTTTACTTACATCCACAAAAGACATTCGGTGACCAAAATGGCCGGAACTTTTAGTTGGGGAGTTGTTCATTTTTGTTTTGGTTGTTTTGGAGGTCGAGCAGGACGGTGTGATGGAAATGTGGCTGATATTTGAATACTTTGATCGGCTTCCAGTGGGATTTGGTCAATAGCCGGCTAGTTCGAGGCAAACTAGTCGGAAGTGTCGTCAGTATTGGACCATTCATGTTACCAAGTACCCATTCTATTTGATTACACATAAAGACTACAAAGTTGTAATTTGAAGTTTAGCACCTTTATGAAACTCATTTTGGGGAAATTTGATGTAAGCATTCAAGCAACGCTTGATGTAAGTCATTTTTTGGCAACAAATGTTCCTAATGAAAAGGGAAGGACACCCTCCAAACCTCGTCTTCCACGATTTTGATCCAAAATAAAAATAAAAATACAATATTTAAATTTAAAATACAATTAAACGCCCTATAGAATTAAATAATAAAATTAACCTTGGTCTGCCCCTATACAATAAAATATGAGAAAGTCCCTGGTCTGTCGCTGGACGGTTGGGACTCATATTTTATAGGAGCGAGAGACCACCTTTCCAGGGACAAACCACATTTCTTGGGACTTTCTCATATTTTATAGGAGTGAGAGATTGGATATACTCTTATAAAAAGATGGAAAAAATGAAAATTTAGAACCTACAACCTTATGCAAAAAAATATAATCTAAATCCAATTAAAATACATAACGGAAAAAGAGATATATTGCAGAATAAAATCATGACCGCTAACCAAGACCATATTATTAACTCGGACCGAGCCAACTCCAGCTAGATTCAAGTTGGACCACCCTACCCGAATCAAGTAAGATTGGTCAATTTTTTCTGACACACCTCCTGTCGCCAACAATCATAAATGTAGTTTTAAAAATTGCCCCCATGTTGTGCACCTCGTCGCTGAGCACATGCTTTCTTCAGGCGTACATCTCAGACATAATCTGTTCTAGAGGCTACAAATTCAAAACTCAGATAAAAACAAAGTTAAATTTAAACTCAGTTAGTTTTTCGTCTAGTTTAGAAAATCTAAGTCCGATATTCTTTTTTTTTAAAAAAACAATCGGTATTGCATTGTCTTCGTATAGTTTCGTTGAAGAGGTTATCTTGGATAGATGATTGGGTGGCAGCAATAGATTTCAAGTCAAAGGGACTTGTTGAAGAGCCGTCATTGAATTTTGTTGCACAATTTCTCAATTCACCCTCATTGATTTAGCCATGAACAGCCGGAACTTGCGCAAAAATTGGATCGGTTAAAAAATGACCATGTAAACCCAAGACCGCCGTTGAGCGGGAAAATTCTGATGTGGAGCATCCCAAAATGACCAAAACACCCTGCTTAGTTTTTTTTTTGGAAAAATGGACAATGTTACCTCCCAAAGTCTGCCCCATCATCAGAACCTAACAAGAATTCTAGGCTTATATCAACACTTAATTTTGATTTCTAGGGTTATATTAAAACTTATATTGAAATTTTGGGGTTGGATCAGGAATTTTAAACATTTTCCAAAATCATAGCAAACAAACGCATTTATCAATTACCAGAAGAACACTCACTTATCTATGAGAACTAACTCTAATTTGTATTGATTCATAAACATATACACTTGTAAAAGAGATGAATAAGTAACTAAACAGTTTCAATTCTTGGAAGAATAAGAATGAAAATGACCACACAAAAAGAAAAACATAAGTTCAACTTCTTACTTGTACCGCTTTTGGCGCCATGGCACATGATTTACATGATTGATATGGACAAAGTGTTGGAACGAGAAGGCTTGATGGTAGCCATTATTAACGCAACCATGAACGCCATCAGATTCGAATCGGTCATGGCTTGTGGTGTAAAATCAGGCCTCCCCATTTGGCTCCTCCGGCTCGAGTTCACATCCGTGGAATTAGACATTCCAAAGGGATGGAAATCCATAGACAATTTACGATCCTATAACCTTTTCAAAAAAAAATTTGTTCCGCAATTGACATGTTCAAGGAACCAATCAATAAGATCATCCAAGATCAAACCCCGAGTCCTTGTTGTATCATATGTGTGACAACCATTATCCCTAGGCAGTTGGGACAACTAAAAATGGGGGATTCCATGGATTTCTTTTTGCGGAATGATCTATTTTACTCGGCTCTACACTTATATTTTGCGCGTTATGGGCGTTCATGAGAGAACATATGAGGGAGAGCCTTTCCTTCTAGAATGGGGAACGAGAATCATGAGATCGAGTTTATCAAATCCCATCATCCGCGATCCTTACTTTTGGATCACCTGAATGACATATGATGGAGAGTTAAGATCAAAGGATTAGATTTTCTTTGATTTATGTCGATTGTGTCAGTGGCAAGCATCAGTAGTGGTGTTCTAGTGGAAGTTTGGCGTCGGTGGCGAGTTCGGAGGAACGAAGAATGAAGAAGACAAAGAAGAATGAAATGGGGGATGCAAAAATGCAAATTAGAGAGGGAAAATGGATTTAGGGTTTGGATATTTGGGAGGGTCAAAATAGGTATTGTATTTTTTTCTTTAACGAAAAGTGCTTTTATAACCCTACTTAGTTCACATAAGTGCCAATACACCTTTTGATAACTGAAGGTGCAAATATAACCCTAGATAGTAAGGATAAGTGTAATTGTACCCATTCTAGTAGATTTCTGCCAAAAATCGATAAAAAGATAATTTTACCCCCGTATTTTTTTTAAATATAAAAGAAATGAGGAAATTACATTGTGATCCTCCAAAACCCTGGTCATTTCTTTCTTCTCCTCGGCCCATATCTCTCTCCCCCATTGAAGCCACTGGGAGAAGGAGATCGAAGGAAATCGAAGCTGGTTGTGGGTCTCGAGTGGGAAAGCGGCGGTGGGTCTCGATCGGGTAAGGGGAACGTCGACTGGGAAAGGGGGTGTAATTCGATGGTGGTGGAGAAGGTGGTTTTCGACGGTGAAGGAGGTTCTCGGCGGAGAAGCTAGAGGAAATCGAAGAAGGACGTCGACTGGGAAAGGGGCTGTGGGTCTCGACTGGGGAAAAGAGATATCGACCGAGGATGGAGCGGAGTTTGATGGTGGTGGAGAA
>JAULKK010292939.1:0-13178 GCA_032355705.1 Rubia peregrina
TAATTTTTAAAAGTTTACTTATTACTTTGTCTCACCATAACTTATGGTGAGACGGTCTCATATGAGTCTTTCTCTTTATAAAAAGTGTGTAACGTGCGTGGTGATATGCCAATGATTATTAACCTGAATTATTTTTGTATTTCAGTTTTATAGTATAAAATTTATACTCTCTCTGTTTCTCTATAAGTGGCACCATAGGTTTAAGTGCTTGGATTTAGGTGGAGAAAATGAGTTGATGAAATTGAATGTAGAATGTAAAAAGTAGAATGAGTGGATGAAATTGAATGAATATTACCAAAAATGGAAAGTGTGCCAAGATTAAATAAACAACCCAAAAAGAAAAGTGTGTAAATAATAGAGAAACAGAGGAGCAAAAGATTATATTTGCACCATTTTTTTGCCAACTCTGTGAAGTGAAGTTGAAGTTTTTGATTACAGAGTTGAGGTGCTTTGTGGTTTTGAAATGAAGTTGACGAAGCCTTGAAGTTTGGATATTGGTGATTTGTTATTGGTGGTGGCATAGTTTTGTAACTGGCCAAACACCAGGGTCTACTTGTGTTGTTGCTCTTCATCTCCCGGCAGCTTATAATAGAAATGATTCCAAACCACTTGGTTGACACACCCGTTGTGCGTCGTCAGGGGCGTTTTTGTATTTTACATTTTGGTGGCAGCCCAAATCGTTTTGGGCTACCCTATTTAACCCTCTGCACAGTTTTCCCCTTTCTCCAATTCACTTTTTCCAATTGTTGCCCCTGACTTTGATTATCCTCTGCAAGCTGGACCGCGACTTCGATTATCCTCTGTCGGTTTTGCAAGATTGCCCCCTTTCTATTCTCCTCCGCCGGTCACCAACGCGACTTTGATTCGCTGGAGGTGGCGGAGGAAAGTTTCTCACGACGAAAGGATGATGGTCGGCATCCTCGATGGTTGGCCAGAAGAAAAGAAGGGATTCGACGGGGGGTGGCGAGGTGACTGTGGGGTCCAACGGGGATGAGGCCGAGGGGTTTAATCGGATAGAAAAGCTAAGAGGAGAAAGGCTTATACTGAGTTATCACCTGAGGCGAGGGAAAAATTGTTGCGGTGGAGGAGAGAGCAGGATGCTTTAAAGCGTCCCCTTAAGTCAATCGACGCCCGAGAGACAGATGGAATTGGTATGTTTTTTTGTACTCATTGTATTTGTTTCCAGTTTCATGAAGCCTACTGTTTAAGTGTATGTATTGTCATCAGTTATCATCGCTATGGAGGCAGTGGGCTGTTGGCATCAGTGATTTTTGTTGAATCATTTTTGCTTACTTTCAACATCAGTGTTTAAGTTGTATGTATTGTAATATGTTGTCTTCAGTGTGGAGAAAATGGGCTCTTGTCATCAGTCATATCGTGGTGAATATATTTTCCAGTTTCACCATCGGTGTGGATACTTTCTCTATTGTTGTCGGTTGTTATTTGTAAATAAATTGAGAGACCAGGGTGTTAGCATTAGGGATGATCATGGGTCTAGGACCCGACCCAGACCCACAAGGTCTAGACACATTGGGTCGGGTATGGATCTTAAAATTTTAGACCCATTGGGTCTGGGTATGGATTTTTAGATACAGGTCCGGGTCTAAAATACTAAGACCCAGACCCGACCCAGACCCAACCCGTAGACTCATATAAGGCTAACTATATAATTTTACCCAATTTTTTAAAATTACTTTCATATTCTCTTTGTATTTTTATTTCAAATTCAACAAATAATATTTATCGTATAATTTGTTATCTTGAAAAATAATTCTAATACATATTGAACTTCAATTATTTGCATTTAAGATAAAAAAAATTATTTTGTGAAAAAAATATATAATATTAGACCCATTTAGGACCCGTTTTGGACCCAAGACCCGTTTAGACCAATCGGGTCTGGGTACGGGTCTAAAATTTTCAAACCCTATGAGTCTGGGTCGGGTCTGGATCTAACTAAATTTTCTTAGGGTCCCCGACCCAGACCCAGACCCATGATCATCACTAGTTAGCATCAGTGATTTCTGATGATGGTGCCACTGACTACTTCCTCTGTAAGGGCCAAAAATATGAATAGTCAATCTTACCTAACATTATAAACAAGCTGGGAACATGGGATGATGTGATGGTCTTCTTTTAATTTAAACTGATAGTTATGCATTTAAACTTATATGCAGTGGAGTTTCAGATAAATTGCATTGTATTTCCATGTTTTTATTGCCATCGTTGCAAATTTGTTGTCATTGTGGTTTCTATGATGAGTTTCCTTACTTATTGAAAGATTGTGGATACAGCCTAGGCTATCGTCTTCATTTTCACCAGTTATTTAAGCAACCTATGTGCATGGGATGATGTGGTTGTCCTCTTTTAAACTGATAGTTATCCATTTAAACTTATGCATCCGTGGAATTCAAATAAATTGTATTGTATTTGCATGTTTCTATTGCCATCGTTACAGTTTTGTTGTGATTGTGATTTCTGTGGTGAGTTGTCTTACTTATTGAAAGATTATGGATACAGTCCTCTATTGTTTTCCGTTGTTATTTGTAAATTGAGAGAGCAGGGTGTTAGCATCAGTGGTTTATGATGATGGTGCCACTGCCTACTTCCTTTGTAAGAGCCACAAATATGAACAGTCAATCTTACCTAACATTATAAACAAGCTGGGAACATGGGATAATGTGATGGTCTTCTTTTAATTTAAACTGATAGTTATGCAATTAAACTTATATGCACTGGAGTTTCAGATAAATTGCATTGTATTTCCATGCTTTTATTGCCATCATTGCATATTTGTTGTCATTGTGGTTTCTATGATGAGTTGCCCTACTTATTGAAAGATTGTGGATACAGCCTAGGTTATCGTCTTCATTTTCACCAGTTATTTGAGCAACCTATGTGCATGGGATGATGTGGTTGTCCTCTTTTAAAATGATAGTTATGCATTTAAACTTATGCAGCAGTGGAGTTTCAAATAAATTATATTGTATTTCCATGCTTCTATTGTCATCGTTGAAGTTTCGTTCTGATTGAACTTTCTGTGATCAGTTGTCTTATGATTATTGAAAGATTATGGATACAGCCTAAGCTGTTGTGTTGATTTTCACCGTCTTTTTGAGCAGCCTTAGCTATTTTTCACACTTCGTACCTAATGTGCTTTATTTACATAGTTGTACTAGCTTACCGATCATTAATTACCAGATTTGAACTTTTAACTGTACCAAAAATCCTACATTGATACAATTCCCTCATGAATTTATTATGATACAATTCCAAGTAATTACTATGCTGAATCCTCTGAGATTCCTGCTAACTGGGGTGTGCTTGCACCAACCCGTTCTCTCACCTAAGCGACTTTTACCCAGGAATTACTTGATCATACTAATGTTATGTTTGTTAAAATTATCTGATGATTTAGATTTATATCTTGTTCACTAATATTATTAGATCATATACTGTTTATATTATTGTCATGTGCTCAAATTTTTATTTAAGTTTTATTCAATGGTAAAAGGAAACTTAACGGAGACATCTTCATTTAAATGTTTTGCTTCAAGTACAGTCAACACTTAATACTCCAGTACACTCAACACTGAAGTAGAGTGACACTAATCGAATGAACACAAAAGTATGAATACAGAGTGTGCTGCTAACACTAAGCTTGTGCTAAAACTCCGTCTATTTAATCATTAAATGGTGGCAATAGTAGCAATGCAAAGGTCCTGGGATCATCATCTTCTGATAATGACCTTTTAATCATGAACTCGGTTGGTTTTAGTCTTGAATAGATTCAGAATCTGCAAGTTTACTGTAGAGGTCGATTTCTATTTACCTATTGTGTTCTTTTTAAGTTTATAATTATAGTCCACTATTCACTACATTGTTTCTGCTTCGTAGAGAACTTCATGTTTTTGAGAGAAACCCTTTTTTCTTTTCTGTCTATTGAATTGTGATAATTCAGTTTCTTTCATGTGTGTTGACTGGTCAATATTAAAATTTTCCGTATGTGAAGGTTGAAGAGTCTGCTGTCCAAAATAATTCATATGTATGAATCTTTTATTTTTGGACGAAAATATGTCCGGCATTTTCAGATACATTCTCTTTTCGGTGAACTAACTTGATCATTTTCTCCCTCATCTACTTTTGGTATTGTGGTTTATGTTATCTTATTTAAATGATACAATGTATAGGTTCTGTAGCTGATATCTCTTTCTTCAATTGAATGAAGTACTTATAGAAAAGACCATTTTCCCTTGAGAAAATACGGGATTATTCAGTATTTGCAATCGATTTAGTTTTATTGAATACGAATTTTTTTTAGGAAAACATCTTGATTAAAATGTTTTGCTTCAAATAGAGTGAACACTAAATATTTGAGTAGAGCGAACACTAAAGTAGACTGAACACTAATCAGCTAATCACAGAAACATCAATCCAAGGTGTCCTGTTAAAATTGACTTCATGGTCCATTAGATAGTTTAATAGCCAGCCAGGACCCTCTTAGTTATTTCATATAATTAAAGTACAGTATCTTTAAATATTACAACTTTTGTCGTTTGATGCAATCTAAGCTGCTGCTTACTGAATTTGGATTTCCAGATAAGTTTCATTCACAATGGTTGTATGTATGTACCATTTTTTTTATATCTTGTGTTGTGCATTTGGATAAAATGAAGAACTTACTCTCTTTTTTATAGATAGTTAGTGGCAATTGATGATAGTTCATTATATGCCTCACTGTCTTATGTACTCTACAACAAGCACTCAATCTTGCAGCTCATATTTTAACATTCTATTTTGAAGTATTTTATGTTGGATGTTCATGCCATTTTAACCTTAGTATTTAACTGTTTTTCCCTTGGAGAGACACTCCCAAACACAACTTAAAATCTCTTATTCATGTAGAGTTAAAGATTATTTTCATCTACTGGATTTTATTCTCAACACATATTGTGGCTTTCATCACTAAAATCTTTGTTCCTTGCGAATGATAGATATTATAATTTCATGAAAGTTGCCAATTTTATCCTTGCACTGTTCCTTTGAACTACCTTCATGTTGAAGGATCTCTGTTTCCGATATTGTTAATAGTCCATTTTTATTTGTTCCAACATCATTTGTTGTGTCTGTTTTCAAAGTAATCTCTTGACATTTAATACCTCTTGTGACTGGCTTTTTTGGAATCTTTTACTTACAAATATCTCATGTGCACCAGATAAATCATACAAGATGGTGAATGCAATTGTAATTTATATTCTCTTCTGACTTTAAGTGTGTAACTCGTGTGTTATTAGCCTCTCATGCATAATTTTTTTGAGAAATCTGTTACTCATGAAATGTAGATTCAAAGAAGAAAACTAAAACCTCTCTCGATGGTCATTTGTCCATTCATGCATTCTCACAAGCAGGGTCTTCTTCTTCCAAAACTCATGTGCCAATCATCAGTTCTACAATTCTCGACAGTAAAAGAAATGGAAAACTACCTCCTACCTCTGAAGGTGTGTTTATCTCTATTTATCATTTCAGATGAGTTCCTTATTTTTAAGTTGTTCAGGGTTCCTGTTTCCATGAATTTCATACTTTTAATCACTAGGCCCCGTTTTAAATATTTTCGTGCACTTAGGTTTACTGAAGAAGAGAAAGTATAAAAATATTGCTCTAGGACATGATATTCCAACCTTTGCTCAAACATTACCTGTAGTGGCTGATTGTGCTCATTGCAAGGGAAATAAATTTAAAGGAGAGTCAAATCTATTCTGTTGTTCTAGGGGGAGGGGGGATTTTCTTCCCGTCTGTGCTAATGACTGACCAATTAAGAGCTCTCTTTCTTGGTCAAATGCCACAATCTGTACATTTTAAGAAGAATTAAAGGACCTACAATAATAACCTAGCATTTACAACTTTGAGTGATGGTTATGATCGCAACTTAACTTCTAATGTGGGGGGAATTTATACTTTCAAAGTTCATGGTAAAATGTATCATTACCTAAAACCTTTGAAAGGTGTTGACGGAGTCGAGCCTGCTGGTGTTCAACTATATTTCTTTGACACTGAGTTTGAGTTGGAAAAGAGAACGGGTTCTGACTGTGCTGACAAGTTCGATGAGGCAACGATGAAATTATTAATGGATGTATTAATAGATAATCCCTATTGTCAGCTTTTTAAGCATTTGAAAAATGTCAGCAGTTTCGAGACGAAAAAATAGTTCTAAATGCAGACCCAAAACTTGATCAGCGGCGATATAACATCCCAATCGTGTTGCAAGTTGGCAGTGTATTTGTTGAGCCCTTCGAGGAAAACACAGAGAGGACTGTACATGTTCAAGTCTACAGCTCTGATGGTAAAACGTTTACCATAAAGCATTATTGTGGATGCTACGATCCAATGCAATATCCCTTAATTTTCCCAAAGGGCCAGTCAGGCTGGCATTTGAATATTAAAAGGATTAGGAAGAGGATACGGCTCGTCAAATTTCTGGAAGTGAAATGCTGCTCTTTGATTGTCCAAGATCTTTAATAGATTCTGAGAGCAAAGGTATCTACTGAAGTTTAACATTCAAGAGTTCCGTTATTATATATTTTTTGACAAATTTTATTAGTGGACACCTATATTTTAGTTTCCTTGCAGTTGTTAGGGATGGAAAAAACAAAGATGCAGTTACTACAAGGGAATATTACTGCTATAAAATGCAAATTAGACCAGATGACAAATCCATGTTTTTGCATGTTGGACGTTTGTTGTAGCAGTTTGTTGTCAGTGCAATGATGTGAAATTATTTGTTATCTATTTATGGTTGATAATTTATGTATAACTAAACATACAAAGTAATTATTTCAATACAGTTTATGATCGATCACATAATAATGCAAAAAATAGGAAGGCTCATGCGGAATTACCATCAAAAGAAGAAAAAAAAGTTGTTAAACCAGAGGAGAAAGCAAGGCACTTTAAAACATTCCCTTCACCGTCTTGGTATGTTTTCATCAACTTTTTTGACACTCTATTCACCGTAAGAACAATAACTGAAATCTTATGTGCAAAGTTTGTTTGCTCTAATTCAAAGTATATCTACTGAAAGTATCTATTATCGAAAAAATCCATTACAGATCACACATTATTTTCAGGAAACCATGAACCTGAACCTCATTTACACTATTTTAATTTTTAAGAAAAATATAACACTATTTTGTTCACTGCATCAACTTTAATTAAATACAGCATCAAAATGTCATGCATTTACTTAAACCATGCTCCATGTCTTTTTTGTTAGATTTATCGTTATAAAATTTCAATATTTTGTGTAATCCATGTTTGTCACCATACCTTCTTCTCTTTTTGTAAAATGTACTGTATGAGTTCTTTTTCCTTGGCTATTGCACCAGAAATGAAAACCAGTGAGTCAAAAAGGTCAGGAACTTTTAACTTATATCGGGTATTGTGCTGCCTTGTTCCACCTAATCCTTATCCATCTGACAATGTTCATTTTTTTCATCCAAACCATTTCCAAAAAAATAATAAATCATTGTTCACCACACAGTAACTTATACTTTCTTGACTTCATTTTTGCCTTCCATCCGTTTCCCCACATTTCCTTCCACTCTTTCTTCTTCTTCTCTTCTTATACTATTGTTACAAATGCATAGTAGAACTTAACTTTCTTTCCCAACTTCATCTCCCAAATATAAAAACCACAGCAGCTGCTCTGAAAATAATATTTTTCATCAAATAACTGAAGGACTATCTTTTACTCCTGGTAAATTTTCTCTAAACCCCTTTCTATGTTCTCTTTCCTTTTTTTTATGTTACTACACAGTTTCAAAACATTATACTAATGCTCTTCTCCTTTATTGATCTCTGTAAAATTAAAATATACCAACAGCGTACATGTTCACAATATACAGATTCTGATAAATAAATAGAGCTATATATGTGTTATACCATTAATGTGTATAATAAACCTGTTAGAACTCTAATTGTATGTGCTGCAGGAGCTATGACATCAGAAAAACTCATTGATGAACTACGCAATATTGATCGCCCTTGGATCAGAGTTGTTACAGTTGACGAAAAATTCTCTGCATATCAAAGTCCAAAAAGCCCTACAAAATTGCAGAGATTCATTTTTTCGCATGAAAAAGTAAATAAGATATTTTGTAGAAATAATGATCTATCACACTATAGTTTTTCTATGCTGCTTGCTTTATTCATAATATAGGGTGCCAAAGTGGAAGGTATAATGTTCAACAAGGCATACGAAACCATGAGCGACAAAATTCAGCTTTATAAAAGGTACAAATATCCAATGCAAACATAAAGGAGATTGACCCCAAGTATAAAAAATGAGACATAGCAATCCAATGGATCATCGACACCAGTACTGTTATTGAAGAAATTCTTGATTCCGCGCATGTATTTTCAATTCAGCATTCTTATGTACCCTTTGAAAAAATCCCTGAACATCTCAATAAACCTGAAGAACCAATAGGTATATATTTTAGAACGCAGATATTTAACTAAACCTGAAATATTTTTTCCCCTTGACTAATAGTATCAAATTGCAGATGTTATCGGGATTGTTGATCAATGCCTCCCAATTCGAACTGTGAAGACAACAACTGGCTCTAAACAAGTTCAAAAGTTTGTTCTTATTGACAAAAGGTAAAGATAAGTTCTGTCGAAACATTAATTTACAATTATCTAAAATTTTATTTTCCTTCATGTTGTCATCCATGTTTAGATTACAGCCTTTGACTTTGACTATGTGGCAAGAATTCATTCTAAGTGAAGGACAACAATTGCAAGACACTGTTGATGACCTGACAGTGCTTATTTGTCGTCGACTAAAGGTTGATTCCTTTCAAGGTATCATATCCATAAAACCAATGTGCCATCACTGTCTAACCTCCATTTCATTATCAGACAACTTCTATTAACACTCTCACTTGCTTCTGTTCAAGGATAGAAGTATCAACACATTACAGATCATCCCTCCTGATTGATAGTGCTGATAATGAATCCATAGAGCTGAAAAAATGGTTTGCTTTTTTACATTTAGCTCCTGCCAGTTATATTAAAGCAAATGCTTAAATTAGTTGCTATAATAATTTTGCAGGGCAAAGGATCACCGCAAGGAGATCATCACTGTAATCAGCAACTTGAACCAATTCTCCCCAAAAATTCCAGTGCCAACAACTCTGAATGTTGTTTACACTTCCGTTGGTTATATTCTTCCAACTCAAAAAGTAAAACTAAAATAAGGGGTTTTCACCAAAAGCATATTTTGTTGTTTCATGTGCCCCTTATTTATGACTGTCTAGTTTTCTTAACAAATAGCTGGTGACCTCAGAAGTGAAGATATCTTTTAAAGACATCTCTCAAAATTATTACTATATGGCTTGCGTAAAATGTTTCCATGCAACAACTGCCTCTTTGGATTATGAGTTCACCTGCAATTTATGCCAAGAAAAACAACTTGCTCAACCAAGGTTATAAATCAACCAACTCTTTTGATGATTTATTTTCTTAAGATATATATTTGTTGAAATACTTTATAATAATTACATTTCTACTATACTATTCAACAATATCCTATCTGTGTAGATGTCGATTCGAAGCATATCTTATTGATGACAGTGGTATTATCACTGCTACCTTCTTTGGTGAATCTTGTGAGAAATTATTAGGGTTAACAACAATGGAAGCTATTCAAGGAGTCACACAGGTTAGTGCCATCTATTTTATCACATGAACCCGCTCTGTTCGCATTTCCATGCTCATTTTACCTCAGTCCTTTTGTTTTAATAAAAATTCCATAGAACTAAAGCCCAAGGATTGGGATTACCATAATTTAATTTTTCTATTCATGAACTTCTAGGAATACATTGATGATCGACATTCTGCCATTACCAATGTTGACTATATTGTCCAAATTAAAGGAAGGCCAGCTTAGCCCGAGATACACCGTGTTTAATTTTACTGAGAAGTCATTTTTGCAAGGTCAGGGTTCAACATTACATTTGCCAAAAAAAATGTTGATGATCAACAAACTTTGGAATTTCAAACTTCACTTGCTACGCCAGAAAAACTACGTGTTGAAGGTGCAATTCCATTTAATCTCATATAACAATCCTATCTCATAAATACTTTTGATTACTTCTAATTGTAAATGAAAATATTATGCATTGTTTTTAAATGACAGGTTCCGAAGTTTCTTAACCACCTGGATCAAAAGCCGAAAAGAACCTTCTATCCCAGCTTGAAAGTGGACCTTTAAGTATCAAGAGCAGAGGGAAAGAAACCAAAATTAGACTAACTCCAACAAAAGGCTATAAATATGTAAATAGTTTTTGTTACATCTTTAAGATGTCTTTTGCTACAATTAGCCTGTAACTATAAGAAATTATGGTCGTAGTAGTCTCTTAGATAAATTGAACAAAAATCCTTTTGCTTGTAACATGTCTTTCACAAAGTTGGAGCATTAAAAGCATGTAATTAACATACATAAATTCATGCTCTGTTAAGGATGCTCATGAACTAGCCCTTGAAATAATCATCAAACTGGTGATTTTTTTTGGTTCATTTGCCTACACTAACAATGTCCGCAATCAGAGTTGTTGTTTGCTTCCCACAAGTTCATCTAATCATGTCCATAAGGTAATTTTTTTTATCAGCACATTGAACACAAAGAGCCCTGTTTTATTTCTAAATGTCCATAACTTAGAATTATTGTTAATGCCTTCAAATGAAATGAGGCTTATTTTTATAAAATTGCTTTCTCCCATTTCTTTTTTTATAAGTACTATATTAGACCTCATTCTAATAACCATTTTTTAGGTTCTAAAGACAGTGTCATCACACTATTGTCATCTATACAAGTCACAAATGACTTCTCAAATTCAAGAGGAAAAAATGAAAGAAAAATGTCTTGTTAAATTCATTCCTACATGTACTACCTTCAAACTCACAGATAAATATTTATCTTCAATACGACATGTTAAAATTATACAAATTTCATTGCATAATGTCTTTTACGAGCAGCCATTACACATCCATTGCATCTCTAGACATCGAAACATTTTCAGTTTATAATTTATAACATACAATTCAAAAAAGAAAATTTATTCGTTAAACAAAGTTTTAAAAAAATTGAATGCATTTTTACGCTTTATGAATTATTGCCAAATATGAAAAAATTTATTTAAAAAAAGGGGAACATATAATCTTTGAGTACATTTCAATAAATTTATTTCAATTTCCACTTTTGCCATATCAATTTTAACAATAATTGAAATAATACCAAAAACCATGTAATTAAACTTGGTAGTTCTAGCTCATTATAAAATTGAATTGCATATAAAATTCATACATTTGTTGCCTAAACATTTAAACTACTATTACGTATATCCTTCAATTTATATTACATATAACACTGTTCCTATTATTCCTACAATACATTATCCAGCTCACTGTGCGAAGTCAATTTTGGATTATCGACTTTAAAGTCGATTTTTCGAATGTCGACTATCCTACTTCACGAAATTAAAAAAATACTTCATATTTCGGTAAATTCAAATAAAAAAGAATTATTTAATTAATTGATTCGGAGAATATAGGTTGTTTTTTTATGAAGAAAAGTTCAATTCTTGCTCATCAACTGGATGCCTCTAATAGTACCTCTCGTCCCACCCTTATTCGTGCAGTTTTTATTCATTTGTTCAGAATCGGCCAATTTTAATGATATAGGCTTTGTTTGGTCAGAGCTGTGCTTATAAGCAAAGCTGGCTTATTTTGAAAGCAGCTTCGGATTCCCCCCAAAAAATAGCTTATGCTTTCAAAATAAGCTGATTTTTTACACTTTACCAAACACTAAAAAGTGTTTTGCTTATAAGCACAACAGTTTAAAAGCTCTGCCAAACAGAGCCATAATCCCAGTGATATCAACGCACAAACTACCAAATAGATTCTATCTAGCTATACGCCTATACCCTTAATTTTATTGATACTTTATGTGAGTGAAGTTAAGAAAGTGGCATCTCATTGCAAGGTGTGTCCTTACAGGTTTATTCCTAAAGTATTAGGAGAACTTGGTATGCATGCCAAGGGAGTTTTGATATTTAGTATTACATATAGCATAAACAACCCTCTTTCTTGTATTTTATGCACCGCTTAGTTTGATTTTGAGGTAACTTTAGCTGAACTCTTATAGGTGAAGTTAATCAAATTCCGATTCTGTTGAATTAGTGCTGATTTGATTCTGATACTGATTCTGATATTTTATTCTGATTTGATTCTCACTGCAGCTGATTTGGTTGTTCTTCCGATGCACATATATGGTTATAATATTAGTAATTGCTTATTGAGGTGTGGTAATTTTTCACTTGTTGCTCTAAACCTTTGACTACAGAGATACGGGTTTAGAAAAATAAACGGTGTATGGAGATTGAAAGAGATGACTGTCTGGTTCTAACTCTCTCTGCCCACAATGTTCATTTATAATCAAATGGTTAATGATTCTCGTATAAGAAATTTCCATGCAAGCTAATTTAACTTTGATGCTACACTCTTTCAGTAATCGAACAATTGAGTAAATGTAAAGGTTGAAGGGGTAAAAGTTGGTTAGGCTAAAATGATGAAGAATGAGATCAAGCATATGTTGACAGAGTAGTCCCTCTTTACAGCTTTGTAGACTATGCTGCAGATAGTGTCAATATCAATTATGGTGGGATGATAAACTCTTTTGTTGTTATCCTCTTATGCCGTAGGAGTTTGATGTGATTATTTTACAATTATTGTGTGTGCTTGTGTGTGTTCACATTTGGGTTTCTCTAAAATTTGCTTCGTTAAGACATGGTTTCATAAAGTTGTCATCTTGACTGAAATTAGTTTGCTTTGTTTCCCCTTCTAACTTGGAGACTACTACATTCTTAAAATGGAATGTACTTTTCTTTCATTTATTGCTTTTATGTGGTTGTGTGATGCGTCTTACTAGTTTAGTTCAGGCAGGGGGATCTTAAATTCATGACTAGTTGGTTCTTCTTGGTAGTCTGGTGGTTTTAATATTTGTTGAGGCTTCTAGTTGAAATCTTACAGAATGAGGAAATATATGCCTTTGTGCAGTAAGTCTGTTGTTCATATATCTTAGCATTAATTGATTGGTGTTATCACTGAGGGAGCGCCGA
>JAULKK010292946.1:0-13178 GCA_032355705.1 Rubia peregrina
TAATCAATTATAACTTGTTAAAATATATAACTTCTCAAAAATATATTTAACACCATAAATATCTCATTGTACTATATATGTATATCTATGCATACTACTGAAGAAAATCCAAAGAAGCACATAATTGAAAATAGCAAAAGGTTCAGAATTTTGTATACAATGATAGAGTACTTTTGATAGAAATATGTATGTATATATATTTATTTATTTATTTATTTATATATGTTGAAAGATATATCTCGTGTCGGTTTCTTAAAGATTAAATGGGTAAATGACTTATATAAGGTCTTTGGTAACCTCCACTTAGTATATATTGGTTTAAAGATGGAATCTCAAGATACCTTAAACTTTACCATGGTATTAGAGTTGAAATCCTAAAAACCCTAAAAAAGTTCCTTCCCACTTATACAAAATCCGATGTTTCCACTTCTACCGCTCACGCGCCACCGCTGCCACCCGATGAATCTGTACAAAATGTTGAGATCGAAGATCTCAAAGCTAAGCCTTTCATCCTTTAAGTCGGCACCACCAATCCACCATTGCTTCCGACCGATCCCACCTCTGACAATGTCGTCACCCTCCGCCAGCTGCTGCTCGATGTCATTCCAGCTGATCCATCCGCCAATGTTGTTTGGCATCCTGCCGGTGATTTCACCACCAACCCGCTTGTCCCCCTACTATGTTCATCTGTCTGATCACAGAGGTTTAACTGTAACTTTCGTGATCTTGAAGGTTGAAAATTATAATGATTTGAGTACTGCTATTTGTAATGCATTTTATGCCAAGTGCAGGCCTGGTTTTCTCGATGGCTCTATCACCAAAATGTTACCCAGTGAACCTTTTACTGATGATTGGAGTAGTGTGAACTATAGCTTGTTGGTTGAATCGTTCAGACCGTTTATCTCTCAATTCGTATGGTTATCTCTTACTATGCTTTTGTGAAGGATCTTAGGGATGACCTAAGTAGCGCTTCTCAGTTGGGAATGACCCACACATGTGTCAAATTTGTGCGGACAATTACAATTGTCGTTAGAACGGTCAATCCATTGTTGCCTACTATGATAAGGCTAAGAAGCTTTGGGAAGAATTGCTCACTTACATGTATCCACAGACATGCGCATGCCCTGGCGCTGCCATTGTTGTTAAATTTCAAACTTTCTTGGTCTTCCATTTTAAAGCCAATTGGTACTCAGTAGAGGTGACCCAATATCTTATATATTAGTTATTATCTTTTAAGAGACTGACATGAGATATATCTTTCAGCACGCTCCCTCATGTCCCAACATGGAAACAATCCATGACCATATTGAGTCAAAACTAAAGAGATCCACATATCGACCTAATAAACCCAACACGGGTCCATGTCTCAAATACTCGACTCTAATACCATGTTAAATATGATGGTATCAGAGCTCGTGTTGGGATGTGTGGATCTCCTTTAATTTAACTCGATATGTGTTCTGGTGTGTTTCCACATTTGCACGTGAGGAAGTGTGTTGAAAGATATATCCCACATTTGTTTCTTAAAAATTAAATGACTTATATATAATGTATTGGGTCACCTCCACTTAGTTCTAATTGGTTTTAAGATGGAAGCCCAAGATACCTTGAAATTTAACAATATATTTCAAAGCTTAATTTTAGATTGACTAACTGTTAGATGGAGACGTTTTATAATTAGTGGCACTAATAAGATAATTTGATATTTACTTTTATTCAATGAGATATATAATTATGATATACTTTTCTCAACATATAATTTTTTTCCAAACACAATATAATAGAAATTCTTTTCTTTAGGTAATGATGGTTTGGTATTTTGGTGTTTTGGGATATTGAAGTCATTTCGACTAACCTAAATCCAAGTTGTCTAAAAATTACATACTAATATTATTATATGTTACTGATTTTATTTCTTTACTCTATATATATAATAAATCATAGCTTGTTAAAATATATAACTTATAAAAAATATATTTAAAACCATAAATACCTCATTGCAATATATATATATATATATGAGGGTTCAGGTGAGACAAATCATTTATGTGAGACAACCATCTTGGCCAATGAATCATACACTTCAATGGATCTAAATTAAATTTCCAGTGCCTAACGCCTCCAGGCCTATATGTACTCCATTTTTCTACGCTGATACGAACATCTCTTTGGTGCTAGTATTTTTGGTGCTTTAAAATTTTCGTGCAAGTTTGATTATTTGTTTAAATTATATTTAGTGTACAGCGTAAGTGCTTCTACTTTTGTTTTTATGTGCTTTAAGTTAAAGGTATTGTTCTTGAAAATGAGTGTACTAAAATATTCATGCAAGTTCAATTATTTCTTATAAGTGTTTTGAGCGTGGAGTGTAGGTGCTTCTACTTTTGTTTATAGGTGTTTTAAGTTAAACGTGTTGGTGCTTGAAAATGGTATTTTTGGTGCTTTAAGAATTTTGTGCAAATTGATTATTATTTTTAGATTATATTTAGTGTAGAGCTTAGGTGCTTCTACTTTTATTTGTAGGTACTTTAAGTTAAAGATGTGGGTGCTTGAAAATGAGTGTTCTAAATTTTTCATGCAAGTTTAATTATTTATTATAAATGCTTTGAGCGTGAGTTTAGGTGCTTCTATTTTTATTTGTAGGTGATATAAGTTAAAGGTATTGGTGCTTGAAAAATAGTATTTTTGGTGCTTTAAGAATTTCATACAAGTTTGATTATTTGTTTAAATTATATTTAGTGTAGAGCATAAGTGCTTCTACTTTTATTTGTAGGTGCTTTAAGTTATAGGTGTGGGTGCTTGAAAATGTGTGCTCTAAAATTTTCATGCAAGTTTAATTATTTCTTATCAGTGATTTAAGCGTAAAGTGTATGTGCTTCTATTTTTGTTTGTAGGTGCTTTAAGTTAAATGTGGTGGTGCTTGAAAATGGTGTTTTTGGTACTTTAAGAATTTCGTGAAAGTTTGATTATTTGTTTAAATTTTATTAAGCATAAGGCATATCGGTTTCAAGTTATGATTGTAGGTGTTTCAAGTTAAAGGTGTGTGTACTTGAAATGGTATTTTTGGTGCTTAAGTTTGATTATTTATTGAAGGTGCTATAAGTATAGTTTGCAAGTGCTTACAAAGTTACCGGTAGGTGCTTAAAGAGTTACCGACAGGTGCTTCAAGATTTGCCTTCTTTTTTGGAGAACATTCTTACACTCTAAGTTATTGATTTTTTTCCTTCATTGATCTGATTGCTACACTTCCTCTCTCTCAGATGGTAATCTGGTTTATTATTCTAGCTACCTGAAGTGACCAAGCTACTCACAAAAAGAATGCCCCTTGCTCTGATTGTTCTAATCCAGTATATTCCAAGGCTATATCTAAAGCAACTAGATTAGTCACAAAAATCTATTGGCTAGAGTTGCGTACAACTTGCTACTATATATGACTACTAGCCACGTATTTGGGGCAGCATGGTACGTACTGTCACTGATCAATACACATCTTGCTTGAAAACATAATGCAAACATGAAAATAATCCAAACAAATGTTTGCTTCACTACTTGGATTGCAGTACTCCTTACTCCACCGCTCGTGGTTTTTGGGCAAACAATACGGAGGTGTTTAGCATATGTGATGCTATTGGAAATGCTACTTTCAAATATGGCATTTTCAAAAATGCAGTTGAGAAGAAGGTCATCTCCTCAAGCTTCCTGGAAAAGTACTTCTATTGTGTATGGTGGGATTTACATAATCTAAGTTTTATGGACAAAACCAGTCAACAAGCACATATATTGAAGAGACTATATTTGCCATAATCATTGTCATTTTCGGCCTTGTTTTATTTGCACATCTTATCGGAAACATGTAGACATACTTGCAATCTTAACTGTTCGGCTCGAGGAATGGATACTAAAGCATATAGACACTAAAGAAGGATGTGACAATGCTAGCTACCAGAAGATTTAAGACAACGCGTGGGGAAATTTGTTCAGTATAAGTGGGTGGCAGCTCGAGGAGCAAATGAAGAAACCACTATTCAAGGCTGACTAGCTGATCTGCACCATGACATCCAACGCCATCTCTGCTTGGACCTAGTTCGTTGTGTGTCACTATTCTCAAAAATGGATGATTAGTTGCTCTATGCTATCTTTGAATGTCTAGTATCCTTGTTGTACACTAAGGGCACTTACATTGTTCGGGAAGGAAATCCAGTAACACAGTTGTTGTTCAGGATCTGAGAAAGGCTCGACAGTTCCCCGATGGATTGCGGGCCAAGGTTTTTTTTAACCGCATCATTATGTAACCTGGAAACTTCTGTAATAATAGGCTACTTGCTTGGTCTTTTCTTATCAAGTCCACCACCAATCTGCCTTGTTCAACTGGAATAGTTTGCACACTTATTAAAGTTAAAGTATTCGCGCTGAGAGCCAAAAATCTCAAGTTCATGGCGAATCAGTTCAGGAGTCTTCACAACAAGAAACTGCAGCATACATTCTGGTTCTACTTACACCACTGGAGAACATGGGCCATGTTCTTAATACAGGTTGCTTGGTGACGACACAAGAAGAGGGTGATGGTGAAAGATCTTCTTGCCATGGAATCCTTTAATCTTTACGCAAAAATAGAAATGATGGTTGACCTCAGGAGGAGGAACCGTGTGAGGAGGATCCTGTCTCAAGATAAAAATCAAACCTAGGAGTCGCAATGCTATCTTCAAGATCCAGGGCAAACATGAGAAGAGAAGCTCAGAAGTTTTCCAAGTTCTTACTAAACTACTTCCTAACAATAAATTGAAACTAAATAAAAACGTTTTTAAAACTGAAAAATGCACACCAAAACTTTTATCACCATCCAGGCATCCAACAATAACTATAAAATAAAACTAAGAGAGGTGCTCAAATGTAGTGAGCAGTGGCTTCATTCAATTCTAACTCAATACTAACTCAATACTAACTTGTTCATTCAATTAAATTACAGCTTCCATAGCACTCTTTTCAATCATGTAGCCTGTAATCATAGCCATCACAACAATATGATACCAATAATAATGTTGCATTCACCCATGAAACCATAAAGCAAAAAAACCATTAAATAAACAGAGCAGCAACATAGATCATTCTGAAATTTAAGAAGTAGAAGGGGGCCAATATCTATGTTAAGAAACTAGCAAACAAAAATCAACACTAGAAATGAAAGTTTTAAAATATTATGGAAGCCACATATAAATCATAATCAAGAAACTACCAGCGGGAACCTTGTTGACTGATTAGGCCATTGCCCTCTAAAAATCGGCTTACGAGCATCTAATTTCCTTGTTTTTTTTATAGAAAAGGCAGCACCATGAAAAGAAGGTAAAGGAAATTTATAACTGAGAACATATTTTCCAATTTTGTGCACTTATTTTTACTCTGTTAAACACACGTAGACACAAGGTAGACAAAAATACATTCCTAACATACATTGGTCCAGACCCAAACAAATAACACTCACTGCTTGACAACATGAGTGGCAGGGATCCTTTCATGTCCTAAACATTAAACCATCATAATCCATGAACATAAACTATTAAGAAGACCCACAAAAACAAAAGCCCTTTTAGATGCAATAAGTGAGAAATAGGTGTACCTCGCATGAGGCTTCTTCAGCGCAACGTTCCCTCTAGACGTGAATCTGCTTAGAGATCCATTTGTAGTGTTGATTGGAGGTATGAAAGAGGATTCCGCGTATTGTAATTAGGGGTAATCGAAAGAGAAATGAAAGGATTGGTGTCGGGTCTTTTCCTCTGCTCATAATTGGGGGGAAATAGAATGGGTGACTCAGGTGACCCACAAATTTCTTATGACCCGTTTCAACCCGAAAAGGATCCGCAAATTTTGAATTATATTTATTATTAATACTAAAACTTGAATTAATGACTTCCAATCTCAGCTGTTCAAAATACCATTTTAACAGTGCATATTTTGTCTCACATAACTTGGTTGTCTCGCATAAGATAGGTTGTCTAACGTGATCCCAATTATATATATAAATAACACACGCAATATTGAAGAAAATACAAAGACGCACATAATCAAAATGATAAAAGATTCAATTTTTTAAACAATGATAGACCACTTTTGATAAAAATGTGTATATATTTATTTGTTTACCAGAAAGTCTTGTTTTAAACTGATTAACTGTTAGATGAGAGCATTTTATAATTGGTGGAACTAATAAAATCATTTCATATTTACTTTTATCAAATGAGATATAAATTATGATAACTTTTAGATTGAATCTCAACATATAAATAATTACTTTTAGAAAATGTGCATTTATTCCCCTCAGTTTCTTGTTTTGTGCACATATACCCTGGTGACATTTTGAAAGTACATTTGTACCCCTGGTGACATCTGAAAAATTGGTCAACTTTGGTCATTATCGGACTCAAAGAAAATGATTGTTTTGCCCCTAAAACCCCAAAAATTAGAAACCAATTTTTGATTTTCGCCCCATATCTTGAATCCGTTCGAGTAATCCAACTCAGACGAGGGAAATCCACTAGAATTAGGGTTAAAATAGGAACTAAATCACACCCGACCAAGTCGTAGATGAAGAGCTTCGAATCCTAATCCAGATCACACTATTTAACTCAAAATTTTGACAAGACATTTTTATATCGATGTTGATGAAGGGTGGGCCCCACTTCAGTGGAGGATAAAATGGTCCTTAGCTTTTCAAAAATTAAGTGGATGTTACTTTGATAATTTTATTATTGGCCAACACCGAAAAATAATAGGTCAACATCTGATTCAGGCATGAGGGGTATGAGTTTTTATGTCATTGCTAATCCAGGGGTATATGTGCACTTTTGAAAAAACTAGGGGGTATATGTGCACTAACCAAGAAATTGGAGGTATGAATGCATTTTACCCTTACTTTTATTTAATAATTTGAATGAAATATTTTTATAATTATTCATTTTTATCATATTTAATATATAATTATTTATAGCTAAATTAATTATTTCACTTCATAACTCATATAGTTTTACTTAGATGACTAAACTTTGAAAATTTTAAATATAATTTTTTGTCCAATTTAAATGTACATAAAAATGAATCATAAAATTTTCAATTAACAATATCACGCAATGCACAGTGGAACCCCACTAGTTTGGCCCTAAAAGTTATTGAAACAAGGTTTTTCATGATTACTCTAACTGTCAGTTGGTCTAACAAGAAACTTTCTCTAAAATTAATTATTCATAATTTATTATTGAGATAAGTACGTTTTTAATCTTATGTTTTGTTCGAAAGTGCATATATAACCAAGTAAAATATGAAAATCTAACTCTGGACTTTGTTGACCAAAATGTCAACGGTGAAATTGGCCTGAAATGGGTGAAATAGCCATTATACCCATGACTTTAAAAAAATAAAAAAAATAAAAAAGACATTAATTACCCTTAGCAATACTCTCACACCCTCTCTCCTCCTTAATCACCGTCATAATCACCCCTAAATCGCCACCCTACTCTCCGTCCCTATCAAATCACAGTCCTCCTCGCCTTTTTGTTCTCAATCGCCATCATCGCTGCGAGGGAGGCGACAACAGTATAACTTGCGCTCGTCATCTAACTCGAAGCTGGCTCCTGATGTTGGCACTGCTGGTGACAGTAGGCGGAGAAGGGTAAGTGACACACGTACCCTCTCTTATTTGAAGTGGCTGGTCTGATCGAATGACGGTGGTATTGACACCAATTCTTACGAGGACGGTGATTATGGGAATGAGGAGGGCTTTGGTGATGAGGGCTTTGGTGAGGGTGGCGATTGAGGAGGAGGAGATGGTGCACATAGGCTTAGGTTAGGGTTTCAATTTGGGTACGGCGAAATGATTTGGGTAGAGGAGGGCGACGAAGGCTAGGGTTTCTAGGCCGCAAAGGGTGTTGGGTGGAGGAAGGCGGCGTGGGATAGTGCTTCTGGTTGGTGAAGCTAGGGGTGGGTGTTGAGCAGTGGCGGGGGGAGGGAAATGTGTGGTAGTGGTGTTGGAGACTAGGAAGGTGATGCTAGAGATAGGCGGGGAATGAGGTTGCGCTAGAGCTGGCAGAGTGGCGGTGACGCTCTGGAGATGGGCGGCGGTGGTGGTTGAGGGTGTTTGAAGATGAAGAAGAAGAAGTTTGGGGGTATAATGGTCACTAAAATTTTTGTTTTAAGTTTAGGGGTATTTTTGTCTTTTCAGATTAGGTCAATGTTTGAATTCCTTTAGTTGATACAGGAATAAAGCAATTTGGGAATATTTCCACCGTTGCTCAAAATCTTAGAATTACTTTAGCACTTCAAATTTTACAGAGTAATTTCTGCACTTTCGAAATTTAATAGGGTTATGTATGCACTTTTTCCTTTATTATATGCAGCTCTCTATATCTTATGATTTGAACATAACAGGAGGTGATTTATAACCGGGTAAATCAAGCGGATTGAAATCAAATTGAATTGATTTGAAGTTGATCTACAAATATTTTAGTATTGATACTCAGTATGATTGTCAATTTCTAATTTAGGTCATGTTATTTGGAGTTAATTTGAACTGATTTGATTTGATTTGATTCATCTGATATGATTTCAACTGAATTGTTTCGAACTCCAATGAACTAAAAATAAACGTGTTGAAAATTAGTAATGCATGATAAGTTAAGTTAAATTTCACCAAATTAAATTTACATTGATATGAAATGAACTAAACTGAAATCCAGATAAGTTTCTTGATATCGAGGCCTTAGAGCATCCAAAATGATGGTGGACTTATGAATCCCTTCCTAAGTCTCACATCATCAATTTTGATTAGAAAAATTGACAGACGGGTGTCTCTAAAATTCTGTCTTTTCCAAAAAAGAAATCAAATTTTCCCCAACTTTTTCCGATCGTTGGTTGTGCCCACCTGCCTCTTTCTGTCTATTTCTGCCACTTGCAGCCTCTGCTCGCCGGACTTGACCGATCAGATTTTCTCCGCAGCTCCACGCTCGCTCACACGCCGTCATCGATCCACCCACTCACCGTCAATCTGCTCTCAACCGCCGATGCTCCATCCCTACACAACAGTTAAATCAGTCGTCAACTGCCATTCACAAACTTGCTATGTGTTTGGTTCGACTTGGATCTGTTCCTGATGACGACCTTTACTCTTCCATCGTTGATCAACTGCATCACCATCAAACTTGATGGTTCCAACTACTCTCACTGATGTACTAAGGTTACTTCTGTTTTAAGAACTGTCAAATTGATTGGTTATGTTGATGGTTTGCTTAAGTGCCTTGTTGCACCTGCGAGCTCGGCTTCTAAGGAACTCGATAAAAATGCTTCTGTGGATGCTAATGCTCATGATGCTTGGATTCAGATAGATCAGCTAGTCCAAACTGCTCTTTTTCATCCCTGACACCGTCCGCAATGTCAGCAGTTAATGGTATGGTCACTGCTGCTCAGGTATGGGATGTTTTAGCCACTAAATATCAGAATAATTCTTGTGCTCGTCGCCTTTATCTCTATGAAAATAATATACTACTATATAAATTATAAATATGAAAATATAATATCAATTATAAACAATATGCTAATACTATATTTCATACTTAACCTATAATTACGTAGTAAATTCTAGTAAAATTATCATTTATTTAAAATGAAGTAAAAGTATTCTTATTTAATGATAGAATGGAAATAATTGTATTTTTCTTTACTAAATTGAATATTTGTATAATTAAGTAAAATATAATTAGGTGTGTACCTAACCCAACAACTAAAATATGCGGACCTCCAAGCCCAGCCCAATCTTCAATTGCGAATAAACAACGTCAAAGTGTACAAGGTTCAACCCAAGGTTCAAGTTAACCATGAACCAATAAAGGCGGAACTATGTGGTCATGGATTCAACCATAAATCGAGAAAGATGGAATTAGGAAAAACACTTAGCCACGAACCAAAAATATAGTGACCACGATACAATACAAGATCTCAAACCCTAGTAATGCAGAGTCACGACTATGATAGGCTATAATATAAGAAGAACAACACTAGCTCAAGTAAGTGAGACTAAACTGAGAAATTATAATTCTATAAGAGTAAAAGTACTGACTTGATCGTCAGAGTATTTTCCCTGGAATCACTTCCGAGATATGTTTTGCAGGAGGAAGAGTCATGCGGTGAATAACAGTCACTTTGTTTGATTGGGAATACCACATCATTTTGGCGTCGTTTGTGAGGACAAATTTTTTTAGTCCTTCATTCTCTTTAAAGTAAACAATAGGGTTCACCAAAAGTGAGAAAAGTTAGAACCACCATACACAAGAACAAACAGTTGGATATGGCATGTATCCCAGCCAAGATCAAGCATATGTCTCTCGTAGAGAACTGGTACACAGTAAGAAAGATACGAAGGATAATGAAGAGAAAGCACAATCTCCTAACACAAATCAAGAAAATGATATTAGAGCGTCCGCAACATTCCTAGAAATGAACAGAGAACATCCGTACAATCAGTTCTTAACCACTCTCAAGCCGAAATCCCCAAAAGTAAGTAAGAAAATAAGTCAAAAGAATGAGAGCCTTAAGTACGAGGATGAGTTAAGGGATATAGTGGCAGATGAAGATGCAGATAAGTCAACATTGACACAGCATATTCACAATTTCAAGATGCCAAAGGACTTCAATATGCCTTTTCATGTTAAAATCTATGATGGGAAAACAGATCCGAAGGAATTACTACATTCCTATCACAATAGCATGAGATTTTACGATGTGGAAATCGAGTTGGTGTGCAAGAATTTCCCTATCTTCTTGTCAGGAACAACGATTACATGGTATGAAGACTTACCAAATGGAAGCATTAGGTCTTGGGCACATTTGTCTTTTTTAAGGCAAGCATAATTTCACCAAAACATTAGTAGACCTAAACAACATAGCTCAGCGAAGTGATGAAAGCCTCACAGGATATCATAATAGGTTCGTCACAGAAAGTTTGCAGGTTCGTGATCTGCCATTCCAATTCTCGTTAGGTGCATTCCTAGGGGGAATGTAATCAGGATAATTCTAAAAGGAACTCACAAAGAACATGCCTAAAAACCCAAGGAAATTGCTAAGAATGATTGAACAATATGTGCAAACTGAAGAAGCAAATAACCATAAGATAGAGTGGGGCCGAGGCAAAAAGAGAATAATGGAAGATCCACAAAGAAGTTTTGTAAAGAAGGGGAAATGGAATATCCCTTTCAACGGGAGAGAATAAGGAATGTAGATCACATCGTTCCTAGAAATGCCTTTGACAAAGTCGCGAAAAGAAATATGGCAAGCAAACAGAGAGTTATTTTATGAACCGACACCAATGATAACACCTCCAGACAAGAGATCCAGAGAATACTATTTTACCTTCCACAAGGATCACATGCATAACATTGAATATTACAGAGACTTGAGAAGGAAAATAGTAGAGAAATTGAGGAATGGCTATCTCAGCCAGTACAGGAAAGAAGATGGAGGATACAGGGCTAACGAAGCTAGCAAAGTAGGGAGCTCCATGGCTAAAAACCAAGCTATAACGAACACACAGGAAAAAAATTAGAAGATGATAGCAGTGGTGGATTGCGAAGAAGACATGGTGAGAGAGGCCCCAGAAAGAGTAATCCTATTCATACATGAATCAACTGAGTCTCTATAAAATAATGCCTGGAAAGCCAAGGCTATGTATTCGCCACCTCAAGATCCTGCTGACAAGAGATTTTGTGGGGATGAGACAATCACAATTAGCAAAGAGGATGCAGTTCCCAACGCTAAGATTGGAAATGTAACGATTCATAAGGTGTACTTAGATGATGGGAACACTGTCAAATCTTATTTGTTAATTGCTTTGATAAGTTGGGGTTCAAGCAGACTGATCTAAAGAAGTCCACACCCTTTCGTTTAGGATTTACGAGTGGAGCCGAGACACCTTTGGGTAACACATAACTGCCTGTCACAATAGGTGAAAATGATAGAAACTGTACTATCATGTGCGATTTCGTGGTCATGGATGCACCAAGCCCATTTAATGCTATCATTGGCAGGCCTTGGATAAATACAACAAAGTCAATATAGTTCCCATACCATTTAGTAATAAAGTTCTCGACTCCAGTAGGAATCGCAACAGTGAGAGGAAACCAACAAACAACCAAGCAATGTATGGTTACTGCGATGAAAGCAGGAAAAAATATGGAGCAAATTAAAATGGTTAACACTATCTCAGATAGTTACTTGCTCAAGCAGTCAGATCTCCTTATAGATCTAGGAGAAGAGATTGAGGTTGTCACTTTGGATGACGAAGACACCTCAAAGTACGTCAACATAGGAAAACATCTTCCAAACCTGGTGAAAGAAAAGGTCATACAAATCTTGCGAAGTCATAAAGATACGTTCGCATGGAGTGTACAAAACATGGGAGGAGTCAACCCAACAATTGCTACCCATTCTCTGAATATCAATGATTCAGTCAAACCAGTCAAGCAAAAGAAACTGAGCTTCACCAGAGACAGACAAAAAATGGTCGAATAGAAGGTATCAACATTGCTTCAAGCTGGTATTGTAAAGAAGATAATCTACCCAAAATGGTTAGCAAACCCAGTGATGGTAAAGAAGGTAGAATAGGGTGGAGAATGTATATAGACTTCACTGATCTAAATAAGGCATGCCCAAAAGACTGTTATCATTTGCCTAAAATTGATTAGCTGGTTGAAGTGAATTCATGATACGAAGTCCTAGCCTTTTTGGATACGTATAAGGGGTATCACCAAATATTGATGAACCTAGAATATGTTGAAAAAATGGCCTTCATAACAAGCTTCGAAATATTTTGCTATGTGATGATGTCGTTTGGCCTTAAAAAATGCAGGAGCAACATATCAGAGAGTAGTCGGCAATGCATTTCGCAATCAAATAGGACAAAATGTGGAAGCATATGTTGACGACATGGTTATCAAAAGTAAAAAAGATATACAACTTCGCGCAAGACTTCAAGGAACCTTAGATAAACTAAGTGCGATTAATCTTGAGAAATGTATAATCAGAGTAGGCACATGAAAATTCTTAGGATACAAAGTTGGGATGTCATCACCGTACCTCTCAAAGATGATATTTATAAGCCCTTTTGCTTACTAAATACAACTAAGTAGATAGTATGGCAAGTCGGG
>JAULKK010292956.1:0-35385 GCA_032355705.1 Rubia peregrina
TAGCTACAAAGGAGTAATTGAATGAAATTAAACAAAGAAGTGTTTTAAATCGAACCTCAAATACTCCATTCCAAGTAAAAAGCCCCGTTTCTCAATGCAATTTTTAAATATAATTTTCCTGAATGTACAACTCTTTTTAAATCAGCTAACATTAGTAATCTAATGTTTTCTTCCTCGTCTTCCCAATAAGTCTTTCACACTCTCCACCTTCTATAATCATTTTGCACACAAAAACAAATAAAAATGTCAAGTCTCCACAAAAATTTCCGGAAAACAAGGAATACTTGTTGCATCTCACTATTTGGAATTGGGTGGCTTCTGCAGATGCTTCTCCTAGCAGGGCAGCTGAACCAATGGCAGAATCTACCGCCATAGCTCAAAGAGATTGACATCCCACCGGTAACCATTCCATCATCCTGGCAGAGGCTACCGTACCACCACAAAATTGGTTGTGAAAAAGGATTAGATGAAGAAATTAAAGAGAGAAGGAGATGTGAAGGCGTTGGTGGAGGAATAGAGCGATCGTCGTCGGAGAAGAAGAGAAAGGATTGAGGCTGAGATGTGGAGGCCGGTGAAGAAGATAAAGGATTGAGAATATCGACGGTTTCTCTTTATCCAGAATATGGAAAGATACCCGATTCAAATCTTATAACCCGTAAATTCAACCCGCGAATTATCCTTTTTATTAATATTTCAACAATAAATAAATCAATTCGAGCAATTAGATTAAATAATTGAATGGTCCAGATCCGTTCTCACATAAGTGAGTGTTCTTACCTAAGATATGTGTTCTCACATGATCCCAATTCTACACACACACACACACACATATATATATAATAGTTGATTATAAAATTTTGGGAATCTGTTTAAAAGAACCGGTCGGGCCATGTAAAGGCCGGCCCTGACACAAGTATCCTCATATGAGATATTGTTAGATTCTCCATGTCATTTAATATCTAGATATCATACGTAATTAAAGTTATCGGTGATCAAACATGACCTGAGAAACTTGACTAAAAAATTGTGCAGATTCAGATGAAACGGAGGCAATAACATATTTCGTGAATCAATTCATATCTCTATCTGAAAAAAAGATTTAACAGACATGAAATATTTCCCCCTAGAATCACAGACAACCTTGATTCATGAAATCACATCCATATATGCATACAAACACCATGTGTTGTGATATCTTTTTAATTCATGGATTGGGGATCCATTAAACATCTCTACTCACTAAATGTGAGTTTTTAAATAATAATAAAAATAGAAAGTTTAAGAAAAAGTGGCCCGTCTCTAAGTGATGCTAGGGATTCTTTCTAGATAGGGTCGGCCCTAAAATTTTAATGGCCTGAAGCAAACTAAGAAAAGTTTTAATAATGAAACATATCATAAATTTTAATAATAAATTGTTTAATACAACTCTACTCGCTTTCTTAGAAGCAAATCCACTAATCAAACTTTTATAATCAAGATCTTTACCAAATCATGCTCAATAAATCGCATAGCTAGTCCGCTCAATCTATCTTGCGACATGGTAGACCGAAGGTTCGACTTAATCAATTTCAACTTGGTGAAAATTTTTCTTTGGAAGCAACGACCACAGGTATAATGAGTAGTATCTTATAAGTAATCAAGACATTTAAATAACAACCATCCACGTCCTTCAAATAATTCAACATTTCAATTGTCCTCATTTTTTCTTGCTAGACTCACCTCACTCAATTGCTTTAATTCCACAAACAAGTGTCCTCCATCTATATCCAAAGCCATATCATTTTTTAGATACATTTTCAATCTATAGCAAGATGTCTTCGAAGATTCATCACTTAATACCTTTGATTTTCCCAAATCAAACAAGAACCCAAAAGTTTCTTGATAAATTTCAAATTGCCAAACTTTCTCCGGAATGAAGCCAAAGCATTATCCATCACATATTTAAAGTAGAGAAGTCTAAATGATTCTTTACGGGACATGATCAAATCTTCTCTAGTACTTTCATCCTATTAGGAAATTTGGGTTCAATACCTATCTTCGAAGTAAGACCATTAGCTTCAATCAAGGCTTCCTCATACCCCTCCCTATATCGTTCAAAAAAAGATAGAAGTTCTTTCAATTGAGTCAATGCATCCTCAATATCCATATTTTTGGTTTGTAAAGTTTTAATCACCACATTAACCCAAGACAACAACTTGTGCCAAATAACGAATCCAAGTAAGAACTCAAAATTCCCTATTTGCTCGGTTGTAAGAGACTCAGCTTCACTTTTCGACTTCAGATCATCACTACCACTGGCCAAGCAAATTAGTGCATATCTTACTTGAGAAGCTTGGAACTTATGACTTTTACACTTTCAAGATGGATCTCCCAACGAGTTTGCGACAATGGTTTAAGCATGGGACCCTTAACCACATCATTAAATATGCTCCACTTCTTGGTTGAAGATGAAAACAACGTATAAATATTAAATACGTTGTATTACTCGAAAGATTTTTTTTTTTGCAGGATTACCACAATGACCCATATCACATAGAGTAAGGTTTAGAAAATGGCAACCACAAGGGGTGTAAAAGACTCTAGGATTGATGTTGAGAAATGTTCTTTGCACACATTTATTTTTCCCTTTCATATTTGAACCATTGTCATATCCTTGGCCTCTTATATCATCAATATCAATGCCAAGTTTAGCCAAAGTATTTGCAAGAGTCTGAAAAATCCCATTCCCTGATATATCATCTACCTTCATAAAAATAATAAAAAATTATTCCACTTTTACTACTGGAAAATATCCCTCATAGGCACCGGTTATTCAACACAAAGGCATCGGTAATTCGCCCTCTTGAGATACCGACGCCTAAGTGACCTAGTGCAAATTTAGACATTTTAGAGCACCTGCATGGCATACCGGTGCTACAAATATGAGCACCGGTATCTAGTTCAATTCTACACCGGTGTTCAACAAGCTATGACCAGTTAAAGATTTTGGGCACTGGTATGTTGAAAAATATACCGATGATCATGTTAGTTAGCACCAGGTGTTATTTTGGTACCGGTGCCTATTTTATTTTAAAATCAGCTTGTATTGTAGAACCGACATAGCATTTCTTAGCATCAGAATGTAATTGTTTGACCATTTTTTTAGCACCGGTATCAATTCAAAGTACCGGTTCATCAATTTGACAAATATGGATGAATTGTAGCACCATGTGGTTTTTTAAATTACCGATGCTAGTATTATTAAAAATTGAAATAGATACTTTTTTCCCCATCCAGGATCAAACACGGGGAAAATGGATTCAATAAATATCATAGAACTTAGTAAAAAAATAGTAAATTTGCCATTGAAAAGAATATGAATCCACAATTGAAAATAAAAAAGCATAAAACATCATTGTTAATAAACTACTCCTATCACTCATCCAAATCCCACACCTATCGATCAATTAAAGTCATCAATATTTGTCTTTACATCTTTTTTTATAAACATTAACCAATGTCTCGCACCATTTCTCCGCCACTTCTTGAAGTTCACATGCGTTGGATACCCCTTGGTTCTCTGGAAAAACCTACGATTTGATTAAATGTTAGGCAGTAGGATGTGGTACTGAAAATGAAGGCAGGACTATTTTTTTTAGTATTTGTGATACTTACGTCAAGTGGATTCTTTGAAGGTGTCTTCAGGACCAGCTCTTCCGAGAATATCATGACATAATAGCTGCATTTCTAGCAACTCCTTTGTTTTTTGTGCTAAGACAAAAAACAACAATTGTCAATGTTTAATCAGTGTATGGAGACCAGAAAAATTATGAAGTACTTGTAAAATCTTTTTGAAGGACGGATATTTACGTTGATGTTTGTTATGTTCAAGCTAAAATCGGTTGAGGGTTCGTTTTTCCTCTTCTCCCTCTCATATTTACATGCAAGCCTGTGGAAATATTATTTAAAAATATTAATAACAAAACTTTGAAGGGAAAATGAAGTATAATTGAATGGATATAAATAACTAGAAATCGCTTGGCTTCAGACGTAATCGGAGGATTTTATACCACCGGTCAACGTGTCCAAGATAGAAACATCGTTCGTTCACAAATGATGACGAGGAACTAATGTACTTAATAAATTAATAAATTAATTTGTTGGGAATATGTTTATTAAAAGGATAGTAATGGTATAAGATTAAGAAAATGTGTTTGACCTCCTAAGGTAGGGTACGAAATACATGTCATCTTCAGATACAACCATCGTCTCCCATAGCCAGTCCGATTAGTGATATTACTCTCTTCCATACTAGTGTTTTGCCTTCATATGTTGGAGACATAGAATTGGATTTGACCCATGTTGTTGTCCTTCACTTTATTCCATAGGTACCTGACAGAATACAAATCAATTTAGATCTTCAAATTAGCGTAAAATCATAATTGAAAATTTTGAAATCTGAAACTTACCTCATCCACAAATCCATCCATGCGTTCGAGATCCATGTCATGCCATGAAAATTTCCATGTTTTCCTCTGAACTCCAACATTTGCTCGATATATAGGAAACATTTGACAGGTCTGACAAATGTGTATTCCGAAAACATGGTGAAATACGCAACCTTGCCCTTAGCATTCATTTCCCTTTCCACCTCATTGAAATATTTGATGAACTCCCTTATCATTGAATAGTCCGTCCATTTGTGTTGCTTGTGCAAAGTTTAAATAAAAGGTATTAAGTATATGAAAAGTGTTGAAATAAAATAGTATCGTGGCATAAATGTAGTACCAATTTTAGAGGCTTGAATGTTTTGTCCAACGGTTGGTTCCCTGGCCTGAAACTGGTCGTAGAACTGGAGTGCTTTGTCGATGATGTATTGGTAGGTTGTTACATGTGACAAAAAATAATGTTATGTTGCAATCAGGAATTGAACATTTGGTGTTTGTGTGTGTGTATATATACATATATATAGTAAATTAATTACATAAACTATTTTAATGGAATTACCTCGTCATCATTGAGGTCCAGGAATGGTAGGTCCTTGTCCGCGAAATCCTTCAGAGGCACGTCTGTCTCCTCTTCACTTGGGGGTCATCATCTTGGTCGACCAAAGATACCGGCCAATCAACCATATGTCCAAGGGCATCTCCAACATAGATAAAATTTTGGTTAGCCGATGGAAATTCTGCCTTAGCATGGAAGACCAGCTCACATACTCGAGCACAAGCAACTCCACTAGCTGAACTATAGCTATGACGGGGTTTTTTTAGAAACCTTTTTGCCACCATGGCCCTTGAGCCGTCAAGGTTCTTGACGAACAAGGAAAAAATCTCCCCATTATGTTATGCATTTCAGAACAAGATTTGTTAGAAACAAAATAACATTAAAGAATATAGTTTTGGCAATCACATAAATTAAATGGAATTGAAATATACTTTTGTACCTCCTCATCATCCTTCTTATCTCTACAATCACCCTCAATCTTGGTTTTACCAGCACTGACCTGGCCCAATGCCTTCTCAATGAATGACTTTGGGTCATTGAGGCCCGTTGAAAATTCAACTCCTTCGGCAGCTACAATTCCCTTGACTAGCTGGTCAAGGTATGCCACCATCGCTTTGACCACCTGTTGTTTTGTAGGTTGCTTATTCGGGATTGACGGCTTGGGCGACGAGCTGCTCCCACACTTTCTTTGGCTGCGGGTGAGATGGGGTACCACAATAGATGTTGGGAAGATATTTGAAGTACCCTTATACCTCCTTAGGTGATCCTTCTTACCGATGACCTTTATCAAAATGTTTTCACCGGGTTCCAGGATTAGTGTGCCCCTCTCAGCCTCCTCGTTCATCCTTATATGTGATTAGGGGCAAGTTAAATACATTAAAATGAAGGGTTAATACTATGACCAAGTTAAAAAAAATACTTACAATATTAGCAGAGATGACCCTATCCATCGGGTCGGTATATGCGCCCTTATCCCCCAGCTTGTTGGACTCGAGGTAGACTAATTATCTGTCAACATTGAAATTATCTGTACTCAACTCCTTTTCAATCTCATCCTTTGTGTATCCACGAGCTACAAGTTTTGTTCTCTCTTCTTCTTTCTACTTCTCGACAATCTTATATCGAGTTACCCGGTGACCATTCTTACCAGTGCGATGGTATATTTCTTTTTCTTTGATTGGGCGCTAGCCATCTCCTATTTTTTCTATCCAAATTAAAATAAGTAAAGTTAGTCTTTAGTAATGCAAGAAAGCAACTCATAATATGTGGAGTTATTACTGAATGTCTGTAAACAGGTTACCTTAAATTTTGGTGTCGTTCTTATTTTGTAGAACCTATTCCACTCCTCCTCTTCCATCCACTTATATTTTCCCAAGTTTTTGCTTTGGATTTGTTTGTGTCGTCAACCACCTGATGGATGTATTTTGTTGCAATCTTCGACTTCCAATTGCGGTGGGCGTTGCCTGCATTGACATAAACAACTCCCTTTAATTTATCAAGCTATATTGTTGTCTATTTTCTCTCGAACTTTAAGCTCGTTTGCATTGAATTTACAAAAATATTTTTTGTAAGCTAGCAATTCTCAATAATTTTTTACTTGTAATCGTTGTAATAAAAATAATGGAAATTAGAAAATTGTCGATATGAATGGATCTTAGCAAAATATCCTTCCATGCATCCTTCTTGGTTTCAGCGGGAGCTTATTCCAGCGTCTATGAGTTTCGAACTTAATGCAGTGCCAGAATTCATAGTTACAATATTTAGTCCACACGGTCCAATTCTTCGTGCAGACCATGTCAGACAAGTTGAACCCAACCAGCATGGGATCCATCTCCTTTTCAGAGTATCACTGATTAACATGTGGTTGTACCACGTTTCTTGCATCAAGTCTCAATTTCAAATTTGTCGAAGGTTTTCCTATTTTCCCCCGCCAACAATACATCATCTGTTCCGAGCTTCTTTCTCGGATATTTTTTCCACCGGAGGCTCCTCATCTGGTGAAGGGGGAACTGCATCTTTAGTGGTACCGGGTTTCTTAATTTGTATGTTGAGAGGTATGTCGGGTGTGGCGGGCTCATCGGAAATTATTTTTGTTTGTGTCTCACCTCTCTTTTTCTTGCTGGTGCTGGTGCCTTTCTTTGATTTGGGAGGCATCTAAAATCCAAAATAAAAATCTGCCAATATCCTGGGTTCTAAATCCACAACCAATAAATAAGAAAGACAAAAAATAATGCAATATACAACATAATACAGAACAAAAACCCAATGAAATCAACCACAATTGACATACGATAGACGATTAGGACATATTGAGGCCAACCAAGAACCACAAAATTCCATTTCAACTCAATCCACAACTAACAAAAAATAAACTATTAGAACTCAAAAACAACCAAGGAAATCGCTAAACATAACCGAATCCACAACAATAAACAATACACTTTTAGAACACAACCACAACAAAGAGACAACAACCCATCTCAGCTCAATCCATAACCAATATACACTATACCGTTCCCCAAAAAAACTTGTATAGTCAATCCCCATAAAATTCGATAGAATCCATTACCAAGAAACACAAAGAGTTACTACAACAATGTCATTTTTTTCTTCTTTGAGGAAATTCATTGAACATGAAATGTGCATAACATGATTCTAGATTCCAAAGGCTAAATCACTAATTTTATAAAACATACAAGGGCTTTGGGAGACTTACCTTTGATTTAACAGACAGTTTGTAGTTTGGTGAGGCCGAAATGGCCACCGAAAATTGACCAAAATGAAGAACTCGTCATCGATGGTAAGGTCGGTTTGGGGCTGAGTTCAACGATTTTGAAGCCAAAAACCTTATCCCGCCGATGTTATATACACGGTAGGGTTAATAAGGGAGTTATTGGGAATTATTGAGCTTTATTAACGGGTGAGACATGAGAGGGATGGCCATTATTGACGAAAGGGGAAGAGGGACCGTCGTCGAGGAGGATAAAGATAACAATGGTTCATTCAGTTGGACCTTTTATATTCCTAACAAAAGCACCAGTATAAGTATAATGATACTGATGCCTATGCTAAATAATAAAATATCCCAGGAGGTTAAAAATCTACGTAGCACCAGTGGGAATGAGTGGGAAACCAGTGCCTTTAAGTTAAAAACGGATGCCCATGAGGAACGTACCAGTGCCAATAATTGGGTCACGCAGCTGCGTCAGGTTGCCTTAAAAAATAAAATTCATTTTTTAAAACACCTGATTGTAAACTGCCATCAAATTTTCTATGTGTACAGTACTGGTACATTACTGGTGTCTATAAGAACGTTACTGGTGCTTTCCTATGCAGAATGAAGCTGCGCCAGACTGCTTTAATGAGCCTTTTTAATTTATGGTAAAAGATAGAGGGCTAACGTCAACAATTTTTCTAAGTGCTGAGCACGGGTATCAAAACCGGTGCCTATGTATACAGTAACAGTCTTTTTTGCGTAACGCAACTGGGCCATGCTGCTTTAATGTGGTTCTTTTAATTTCTGGCAAGGGACAGAGAGATAATGTCAAAAATTATGTCTAAGTGGTGAGCACCGGTATCAAAACCGGTTTCTTTGAATTCAATACACGTGCCTATGAAAATTCATTTTCCCGCCCTATTCTGGTTTACAATTTTTAAACATTTGTATTTCCCTCAAAAATATATAGCACCGGTACAATGGTTCACATACATGTTCTAACAATTTCATTATCTTTTAAATGTTTTGATTTGGACCCCGTTACTAATTGGGATTAGTCGGATGACAAAATTGACAAATAAATAATTAATTCACACATATATGATGTAGAGACCACAATTCTGGGGATAATTGTGTAATCTACGTATACCGTAATATGTATGTAGTAAAATTATGTTACGGCCCAAAAAGTTTTTAAAACTATTAGAGCCATGAATTATTCCTACAAGGGTAATAACTCGGTTTATAAAATGCAAGAATACATGTTTGAAGAATAAATTAATCAGGGTTGTGTTCCTGAGGCCAATATTAAAATTTATTGCAAATAGGCACTTCTTATGAATTTTTCCTTTACGTTACCTTCCGTTGCTACTCCACCCATGAATTTTCATTTCATTAAATAATTATGGTAAAGAAAAATAATTGTTAATTTTTGGATGTATGAGTAAAACCACTAGTATGCGTTCAAGAGTAAATGATGGATGTTTACGTAATGGGAACTTAGAGATTTCGAGAAGGTTAATGAAGATATATTCGTTGCAGATCATTGTACTAACTTGGCATCAAACTTGGAAAATACATCGGTGGTGGGGGTTAATATTTTGATACGTTCGAGCGAATTTCAATTTGGAGTCACGAGCAAACTTTTTACTTTTTGCACTTTGGTCCCTCCAAGAAATTTGGAATTGTCGAAATCCAAAATTGACTAAACATAAATGAAATTAAATGTTAGGGGAGAGCAACTTTGTATTCTAGACATTACTGGGTCAAAGGAAGGGCCTCGATTGGGTACTTTGGCCGCCATAACAAATTCTTTGAAAATCACATTGTGGTCCCCCATTTGTGTTACCAACGACCATTGCTCCAATGCACTTTATTTTTGTTGTTCTTGGGTTTTTTATATGAGTTTATAATAAAATGAATTTTTCGAGATTTTTTTTAAAGTTCCATTACGTTTTTAGAGTAACTTAGTGTGGTTTACTTAATTGTAGTAAATGAACATCATGAAGAATAATTGATAATAAATTCACGTGAAACTAAGAAAATACATCGTGGACAAAATATTTCTAATTACCTTCGAGTGGATTTCAATTTCAAGTTGCGAGCAAGTTTTTTACTTTTTTCACTTAGGTCTCTCCAAAAAAGTTGGAATTCTCGAATTCAAAATTTGGAAAACTAAGAATTCATCTAGCCAAAAATAAGATAAAAAAATAGTAAGCTCAATGTCCACCAATAAAGAGGCCAATATGTTCATTATTACGATACGATAATAGCAGTCTCTTCATATTTTCATTGTAGCTATTCCTATTCCGCGATTCCGTGGTCATTATTATGAGTATGGTGTAGTACAACTCTTAAGTAAAAGGAGGGGATAAAGTAAAGGAACTTAAAATTATAAAAGTACTGTAGCTCTTAAGTAAAGGATCTTAAAAATATAAAAGTACCGTACAACATTCTTAATTGTACCTTTAGACCAATGTAGAATTAGACTAATAAAAGGACGAGATGGGATTTTTGAATTTTAATTGATTTCACGGATAATAACGTGAAAATAGTTCCACTTCCTCGAAAGAAGTTGTGTTGTCCGATTCCTATGACTTTGATCCCCACACGAATGTCCTCCACTACGTCATTATCGCTCTAGGACAGGAAATGTCCAACTGCCTTGATTGCATATGGAAATTGTCAGCTTAGCACTTTCCCTATATGGTCACACCATCTTCGTTGAAATTGGCAATCCATCTGTGAATGTTGAATACCTGTCTCCAAGGCTGAAACCCTAGATTTTGTCGACGGGGTAGATTACGAGGGTCATATCTTGCAGAATGATTCAACAACAATCTGCATCATCGGGTGGCCAAAGGTACCGTGGTTATAGTTTGGTACACTTGCTTTCGAACAAAGTGACGAAACAAGGCTGTAAAAACCATAGGATTCAGTCTTCTCTAATTCCTCAATCATGTGCACAAATATCCTGTCACCAACATTCCAACGTAGTTTATTCTTTATTGCATATAACATCATTACCCTACTCTTGTGAACTTCAGTGTTCACGGTTATGAGGTCAATATGGGAGGTTACGAAGTGATACCACACATTCATTTTCGATGTCAGTAATTTCTTTAAAATTTTGTTCCAACCAGGAATGACTTGAGCGCCGACATTGGTACCTTCTTTTGTGATGCACCTTACGATCTCTTTGGCTACTCCGACATCCAAATCATCTCCTCATTGATCAATTCTCGGATCTCGTCCTCACTTTCTTGTAAATTTGGCTATTCGTATCCTTCATAGATTCAAGAGATAGGGATTAATTTCCCTCGGCATAATACATGATCCGTGCTCATTTGACACCTCAAATACGCAAAGAGTTCACATACGATGGTCAAGTTGAAACCGGGAGGTGTAGCACAAAGTTTTTCCCATCCCAATTGCCGAATTGTTTCTTGAAAAGTTGGATTTTCTTCTATTCCCCTTTCCGGATAATGCTTTGCATTTTGTAATTTTGGGCAAAAAACCTTGCCTTCTCGAACACAAATCTATCATTTGACTGCTTCAAGTGAGATCTTCTAGAGGGTGATGATAACCCTCATTTTCTAGGCCTCTTACTTGGGGTTTTGGGGGCCATCACCTATATTCACATACAAGCATTTTATCAAACACCTTGTATGCAAGGGGAATCTACTCAAAGTTCTAACATATTAGAACAACATTAAACATCCCATTATCTTAATCTCTACCACAGTAGTTCTAAAACTAAATCTGCGCATTCGAATTAGAATTACAATTGAATAGCAAACAAGGGAATTTGAAATTAACGTTGCAATTCATGATTAACTTTTCATTGAAAATACATAAATTATTGAAATTAAATTGTATGAGATACTTACAAGATGAAAGGGAAAATATGATATTATCATATGAAGCATGATCTAAATGGAGTGGAAATGAGGGTTTTTGAATCTTTGTGGTCAAAACCTTTGTGTGTTCTTATTAGAATGAGAGTGTTGCAACAAATTGAGTTTAAAAACAGAGAAAATTATTTAGCACCGGTAATAAAAGCGGTGCTAGTTATTAAATGCCGGTTCCCAACGCAGTCTTACTCAGTTGCTTTAATTCTATTTTAATTACTTTTTCATACCAGAGAGCAAAGCTATGCAGCAACGGTACTTAAACCGGTGCCTATGTAAGTCAAGTGTAGCCTCACACAACTGCTTTAATCCTATTTTTAACTATGTTAAGATACCAGAGAGAAATTTTTTTTCAAAGTACTCAGTTGGTAACCACACCGGTGCCTCAAATAACAATGCAGGTGCAAATTTTCACTAAAAGCAGCCTGACGCAGCTGGTTTAATGCATTTTAAAATATTTGTAGAGACCAGAAAACAAACTTCAATTTTTTTCTATGTAACTAGCACCAGTAGTAATAGCAGTTCCTTTGTGAAAATACCTCATTAGTCTATTAAACGCAACTTGATGCAACATCTTTAATGCTAATTTTAAATCTTTTTTTTACCCGAGAGCAAAGCTACGTAGCACCGGTACGTGTACCGGTTCCGTTACGTGTGATACCGGTGCCTTGACTAAAAATAGAGCATATACTCCGTTTATTTGCATCGATATATGATTGAAATACCGGTGCTAAGACCTACTTTAACAGAAAATTTATTATAAAAACATACAAAAATATAGAAATTAAAAACCAGAAGATTAATAACCACTAATAATTAATTGGGGGTATACAAAAGGGTACGATACATCTAACATATTTACCTATCTTTTCCTTTTCAAGACTACATCATCATTCACAATATGACCATTCTCGTCCACCCACAATGCATCCCCATATGATCGTCTATATACGGGTGGTCCACCAACGTCCTCCAAACTCGGGAAAGGCAAGGGAAACTCGGTAGTTTCAGATTTGAAGGGCCAATCAATTTCATCTTCAAAACAGAACATCTTCCCATGGAGTATAACACTTCACTTCTCTTTGATTAGGTCATGGATATAAAATACCCGGCGATATTGGGTGGCTAAGATGAACTTGTCATTCTCGTAACCCACTCGATTGAAGTCCATGAGCGTAAAACCCATGGGCTTATCTGAATGAACCCCTATACCATTTTCAACCCTACAAGAGAACACACATATTACCTCGGTTCTACATGGGTTATTACCTCGGTTTTCATCCATGAAAACATTGAGGTAAATGAAGCTAAATTAAAAAGTGTATTTTTTTACCTCTGTTCATAACCGAGGTAAAAAGAACCTTTTACCTCGATTTCCTACCGACATCAGTGGGTTTTATGAATAACGTCGGTCAATAGGAGTCGGCCGACAATGGTAGATGAGACATGCGACATCGCGTGTCTCATCGTTGGCACGTCCATGAAAACGACATCGGCTATAGCATGAAGGCATACGATAGGTTAGAAAAAGTTATGACGTCATCTTATTTCACATCGTTCCAATAAAAAGTGACGGCGCAGATAATGAACAACAACATAGCTCGCTAACGTAGAACGGTGAGTAATACGATGTCATTTTCTGAGGCCAGCATCGCAAAAAAGACCCCAGTTCAATCATCGTCGGTCTAGTGTCGTTTTGGCTGGGAAATTGTGTGATGCCACAGATGAATTGGTTAGGCATCGTTTCTCGTACAATTTTATAATATTTGATATTTGATGACAGAACAAATCGTGGATTGATAGCAATCACATTTTATTTACAAAAATCGACATTACCAATATACTAAAATACAAAAGATTGTTGTGAATAATTCTTATTATCCTATTACAACAGATACACATGTAACAACAGATGTACAAATAATAAATCCGAGAGCGTACGACATGAATCTTAACATGGAATACATGAAAGCAACGTCGAAAGCTGAAACGACTGAAGTCGCAATGTCCAAATAACAAGCGACATCGTATATTAATATGTGTTCCAGTCAGTTCCTGCCAAATGCGACTTCGGTAGCCATTCGGTCATATCTCGTGCTTGATGGTGCACTGACCAACGTCGCACATTCAACCTGTGTTCATACTAAAATTAGATTATTTTCCACAATCAACCTGCGTTCATACTAAAATTAGATTATTTTCCACAATCAACCTTAATATCAGTCTTTTTTCCCACTCCTTAAAAACATGGCATGATATTGGGAACACAATCAATATACACCATATAGCAGGTAATGTAGTCAACATACTTAATGAAAATATTCAATCATTGTTCAATGGGAAAAACATCTAGAAGGTATGTTCATAAAATTGCTAAATGAACATGGAATGGAAGGACAGCTATCTCAAATAATTTGAACCCAGAGATGCTCCATCCTAGGTTACTTGTTGATGTTTGGAAGAAGAGAGTAGATTGGGATCTTGAGTAGTTGAAATGTTGTGAATGGTGAGGAAGGTATAGAGTTGGGGTAGTAGGAAGTCATGTGTTGGAGAGGATAAATTAATGGCTCTTGTTGCTGAATATGATATAAAAGAGATGGGTTTGGGGGGAAATTTGTTCAAAATTTTGGTTGGAAATTTCATTTCAACCGATGTCAATTTAGTGACAGTCAATGGTTCGGTAAAAGCGAACCTCGTGCGACGTCGTTCATATGGGCCAAAGTGTAATTTTTAAAAACTTCCGTACAAAAATCATTGTTAGGATTGCGGGCCCTTTCGACGACCTATTTATGCTAAGCAGGAATAAAATACTTATGTACGGGCGAACAACAAATTGTTATCTCCAATTTTGAATTTACAGTTCCACTACTACAAACCCCCCCCCCCCCAATTTAGCATTGGTACATAGCAGTTATTTTACAAAACCGCTGCAATGAAATTTAGTAGCAACTATTGTTTGTTTCTAGCAGTTATTAATTAATAAGCGCCTCTATTACAAACATTGAAGTGAATATTTTTTTTAAAGAACCTCTTCTATAGTGAGGTATTTTAGTTTTGGTGGGAAATTATAGCAACTATTTCCTAAAAAGCTCTGCTATATTAAGTTAGACAGGAAAACATAGCACCCGTTATTATAAAATAGCTGCTTCGCTAATTTCAAAGCAGCTATTTTTTAAAGAACCACTTCTACAGTGTGGTATTTTATTATTGATGGGAAATTATAGCAGCTATTTAATAAAAATCACTACTATATTAATTTATGCGGGAAATCATATCACCTTTTTTTAAAATAACTGCTTCGTGCATTGGCATTAAATGCTTGATGTGATAGATAACTATATCTAGTAGTGGTTTATACAATAATAGATGCTACAAACACATATAAAAACCTTCAATATGTGCGAAAAATGAGGATGATTTTAAGTTGTAATAGGTCGTTACCATTGCAACATAGTAGCAGCTCTTTTTACTCCAAAATATGTACTAGCGCTTTACAACATTTCACCAAAAAATTGTTTATTTAATATATCTATATTTAGGAAAAAAATAACAAAAATAATATATTTTGGAGTAATGGATAATAGGGTAACACAATTTTGTGCCATAGTGTATTTTTCCAAGACCGTGTAGAAGTAATCAATGTTGACTTTTGAGTCCTTTTCGTTCACCCATACATGCCCAAATTTCAAAGTCGCAATTGTATACTATTTAATTTCATTTTGGTGTCGCCAATTTTGTGATTCGACAACTCCAACTTTCTTGGAGGGACCTTAGTGCAAAAAGTAAAAAACTTTACTCGTAACTCTAAATTGAAATTCGCTCGAACTTGATGCTACCCTATACATCCTCATTGTATTTTCCAAGTCCGTAACATAGTATTTATCAATAATCATGCACAAGAACATATTTGTAATGTAGTATAATTTCAATTTCTTTCTTCTTAGTAATCAACTCTAAATTACTCTAAAACATGTACTAGTGCTTTCCAACATTTCACCAAAAAATTAATCTATTTAAAATTTCTATATTTATGCTAGAAGAACAAAAAATTATGTATTTTGGAGCAATGCATTATAGGGTAATACAATTTTGGGTCGTAGTGCAATTTTCCAAGACTGTGTAGAAGTAATAAATGTTGACTTTCGATGTCCTTTTGTTCACTCATACATGCCCAAATTATAAAGTCGCAATCATATACTATTGCATTTCATTTTGGTATCGCCAATTTCGTGATTCGACAACTCCAACTTTCTTGGAGAGACATAAGTGCAAAATCTAAAAACTTTACTCGTAATTCCAAATTGGAATCCGCTCAAATATGATGCTACCCTACACACCCTCATTGTATTTTCCAAGTCTACTTTATCATTAATCTTGCACATGAACATATCCGTAATTTTTCCCGATTTTCCTTTATTACTTTTAAGTAATTAACTCTAAATTACTCTAGAACATGTACTAGCACTTTTCAACATTTCACCAAAAAATTAATATATTTAATATTTCTATATTTATGTTAGAATAACAAAAAAATTATGTATTTTGGAACAATGGATTATAGGGTAACACAATTTTTGAGCCATAGTTTAATTTTCCAAAACTGTGTAGGAGTAATCAATGTTGGCTTTTGAGATCCTTTCGTTCACCCATGCATGCCCAAATTGCAAAGTCGCAATCGTATATTATTTAATTACATTTTGGCATCGCCAATTTTGTGATTTGACAACTCTAACTTTCTTGGAAGGATCTAAGTGCAAAAGGTAAAAACTTTACTCATAACTCCAAATCGAAATCCGCTCGAACATGGTGCTACCCTATACACCGTTATTGATTGTATTTTTCAAGTCCGTAAGGGAATATCTATTAACAATGTTGCACAATAACATATCTGCAATCCTTTTCGATTTTCCTTTCTCACTTCTAAGTAATCAACCCTAAGTTAATCTAGAACATGTACTAGCTCTTTCAAACATTTTACCTCAAAATTTATTTTTATATTTCTATATTTATGCAAGAATAACAAAAATTGTGTATATCGGAGAGAATTATATTGTCGAAACAATTTTTTTTGGCAATAGCGTAATTTTCCGTAAACATGTTGGAGGCGCTTTCGTTCACCCATTGTAATTTTAATTAAATGATTTTGTTAAATGTGCATACATATATTCACCCATGTTCATATGTTAGATGATTTTGTTAAATGTGCATACATATATTCACCCATGTTCATATGTTAGATGATTTTGTTATATGTGCATACATATATTCACCCATGTTCATATGTTAGATGATTTTGTTATAATTTTTTTTTGATTTAGGTAGTAAAAGAATGTTGGATGATTTTGTAGAAAATCTCAGAGATGTTTACTTAGTAGTACTCTTGGGAATGTGAAGAAATTAAAAAAAAGAATTTAGATAGTAATAGGTCACAACCTTTGGGACCTTGTAGAAGCTATTTTTAAAAATAAAATATAGCTGCTACGGTGTTAGAAAATCTCAAACCAAATGAACATTGTAGCAGCTCTTTTGTGAAACAAAAATAGCTGCTACGGTGTTAGAAAATTTCAGAGATTTTTACGTAGCAGTAATCCTGGGAATGTGAATAAATCCAAAAAAGAGAGAAGAATTTAGCTAGTAATAGGTCACAACCTTTGGGACATTGTAGCAGCTACTTTTAAAAATAAAATATAGTTGCTACGGTGTTATAAAATCTCAAACCCTAGTAGGTCTTTTGTGAAACAAAAAATAGCTGCTACGGTGTTGAATTTCCACCATCTAATAGATTGAAACTTCACCATTAAAATATCTTATATAAATACTAAAATCCTTCATTTTCAGATCTCCCAAAAATCACAAGTAAGCCGCCACCATCTCCTTCAGTTTTCTGTTGAGACCTCATTGAAGGCCTCTCGCCTTCCTCCACCCTCACAACATCATCTCTTGCACCGCTGCTAGAGAAGCCCTACGTCGCTGTTAAGCGCTCGAAGTTCACCTCTGCCTTGTGAAGATCTGCGCTTCCATTGTCTCCTCTGACGTAAAACTTACCTCCGACGTTGGTTAGGAAGCTCTATCATTCGCTTGCCTCCATCTTTGCTAATAGGATCCTTCGGTCAGTCACTTTCTTCCGCCACTCGCTCAACGCCATAGAGGGTAGGGGTCGACACTACCGGTGAAGGGTTCCGCCGTTGGAGATCTTCGTCACCACAGAAGGCCGTTGGAGATCGATTGACACCGACGCCGATGTAGATGAGGTACACTTGGTAATAACTATTCATTTATATTATAGTAACTTGTAAAAATAATCATGTCAGCAGCTGGTGGAAGGTATTCGCTATCGTTTGTGACTTGTTGCTCAGTTACTCTTAGATAGCTGTTGGTTTCCAGTTGAAGTTAACTGTAAGATGGTGGGAGTGCATCAAAAGTAGTAAATAAATATAACCCTATATACTTGAGAAAGTGCAGATATAACCCTGAGATAATTTTTAGTGTAAAAACAACCCTAACTACTTTACATAAGTGTAAATATAACCCTAAAGACTATATTCCGGCATTGACTGGTCATTTCTGGCCATTGACCAATTGAAAATAACCAAAATGCCCTTTCAACATAATACAAAAATTTGAAGGACAAAAATGCCTTTAACCTCATCACTGTTCTACCCTTCTGCCACCACAGTCTGCCAAACAGATTTGCTCCACCATCCGGCACCACCACTTAGCCGATCCATTTCCATCTCCAGTGACGTAGCCGCATCACAGCCACCCCACTTCGGCTACTTAACTCCAGACGACCCTTTATCTCATCTCGTCCGACATCACCATTCATCTTCCCATCCCGTTGCTCCGGCAATCTCCAACATCGAGCTCGTCACCAATATCCAGCTTTGGAAAATGCCAATCTCCACCACTCGATACCAATCACCAGCACCTGTCAAGCCCCTCACCAATCTCCACCACCCCAAGTCCTTTGTCAATCTCCAACGCCGGTGGACGCCAATCTCCACCACCCACTAAGCCCGTAGCTAATCTCCAGCCGGCGACCTTACTCGAGCCCATTGCCAATCTTCACCTGGATCTAAAAGATGGGTGGTTAGGGATGAAAAATCCTGGCGAGAAACGGGTCCCCCATGGCGGCGTTGTTGTGGCGTTACTACGGCGTCCGACGGTGGAAGAGAGAAAACCGGGAAGAAGAAGAAATGTGTGAATATATCTTATTTCCATTTTTTTGCTTGTTCCCATCAAGGTTAAATTGGTCTTTTCATCATAATTCGGCTTCAAACTGCCTTAAAAGGCTATATTTGCAAATAAACTAACTATCTAGGGTTATATTTGCACTTTTAATTATCACAGGGATACATGTGCACTTTTGTGATTTAAAATTTGCTCAAAAAAATGAAGAGTTGATGATATTGATGATATGTTTACGTGTCTGATTTATTGTATGCAGACCAGAGAAGAGACATAGAATCTCATTTGCTTACAATCGCTTCATCAAGTGAGTTAGGCCATGTCCAGTTCAGCTAAAATGGGTATGAGTTGAGCTGAGATTAATTTATTGGAGTTGAAAAGAGTTGAGTTGAGTCGATTGGAGCTGAGATTAATTGAGAAGAGCTGAGAAGAGTTAAGAAGAGTTAAGAAGAGCTGAGATTAATTGAGAAGAGTTTAGAAGAGCTGAGATTAATTGAGAAGAACTGAGAAGAGTTTAATTGAACTTAACTGAGTCAAACTAAACTGAAATAAATCAAATTGACTGAATTAAATTAAACTGAACTGAAGCAATTTAACCAAACCGAATCAAACTAAACTGAACTGCATCAAATTGAACTAAACTGAATAAAAATGAACGGAATTGCATAAAAATGAAGTCATTTGAATAAAGCTTAAGTGAAATGAATCACACTAGCAAAACTGAACCGAAGCAAACTGAATTGGACTTAGCCTAGTCGAACATGACTGAATTAAACTGAAACAAACCGAATCAAATTGAACTGAACTGAATCAAACTGAACTGAATAAAACTTAATTGAATAAAAACAATTAAAAGAAGATAACAGTTAAATTATATTACATATTAATAATTAATTATGATTAAATAATAGTGCATGTGAATTAAATAATTTTAAAAAAAATTAATATATGATGTAATTATAGAATTCAAACTCTGACGTTATCGAGTTTGAAATGAATTGAAATATATTTCACAAATTTAATGTATACAATTACTAATAATACTCCCTCTTTCCCAACCGATTCTGCACAGAAATTTTTAACTATCTTCAATAAACATGTTTGACTATAAATATGTGTAGTTATGGACAATAACCAGCACACAAAAAATGATATTTAGAAACTACGTATTTTGAAAAATCTAACCATATCTCATACGATAAAATTATTGTTCATATATATATCTATTCAAATATGTGGTCAAACTTCAGTATCTTTGACTAAAAAAAGATTTTATGCAAAATAGGCTAGGACGGAGGGAGTATGAAGATTATGCGAAATATATTAAAATTATTTATGAAATGTTTGTCGGAAATAAAGTACGTGAAACTACAAATTTAGGGTCGCAAATATATTAAAATTATTTATTAAATGTTTGTATGAAATAAGAAAGAAACTACAAATTTAGGGTTAGAGAACAAAGTTTTTAAAACCAAACAACTCCAAATATATAAGCGTAAAATAATTCAGCCTATAGCATATACCCTCCTAGTATTAGAGATGTTCTACGCCCATCCATTTTGGTAGTATGAATATAAACGAATACAATATTGGTACTACTATGCATAAGATGCATACTTCTATAATTTACAACACTAATTAATAATTTAGATATAATTTATCTATGATAATTATCTATTTTTTCTCATTATTTACATTATACTTTTTATCGTATTCAATCCTTGTAAAATTCATAAGTAAAATTTAAACACCCAAATGAGAATTAATTAAATAATTTTTAAACTAAAGATTTCAAAATCTTTAGTTTTCGATTGTTATTTTAGTGAGCAATTGTATGTCTCTACCTGTAGCTGCAGGGTTTCGTTTCAATTTCCTCCCTAAATCATCCAATTCAGAGGCATTGTGTTTCAATCGCTGTTTCACTATGAATGCTTGAAGAATTGCTTGACAGTTACATGTTTTTGTGTGTAGGCATAACCCGAGTGAATTTGTGAAGCCTATCTCCAGTAAAGGGATGGCAATAGATGATGTTTATCTTAGTCGAGATGATCTTGATATGTATTTTAAACATTTATGAAGAAATACAAAAGTGGAGCACTGCTTTTTATTTATTTATCTAGGATTACAAATTTTGTATATAGCACTTTTCAAAAAAATAGCTACAATATGTAGCAGTTTTATTTAAACAGCTGCAATATGTAGCAGCTATGTTTTAAAATAGCTTCCACGTCATGTGTAGAAATTATTACTATAATAGATGCAAGGTTATATTTACATTGCACCGCTCACTTGAGAACCTCTTTTGGCAAATAAACAAATAGCTGCTACAGGAGTAAAAAAAATAGATGTCACGCAAAGCAGCAGTTAAATATGCCAATGCTAAAAATAGCTGCAAGGTGTAGAAGATGTTACTTAATAGCTGCTAAGTAAAAATTACCTTGCACTGCCCACTTACGCATTTATTTTGGCAACTCAAAAAAATAGCTGCTACAGGGGGCAAAAAATATATGCGAGTGGGAGGGGGGTTGTCTAGTAGTGTTCTTCCAATTCAATGTAAGGACCTGAGTGCAAAAAGGAAAAAATTACACCTGTAGTCCTAAACTCAATCACGATAACCTTGGTCACCCAAAGGTTATACACGATGTCGGTATTAGAGATACTGGTCTTATGATCCCTAGATAGATTTCGAGCAGATCTTTTCAAATGACCCTTGTATATATACTGATGAGTAATCATCTACAATATACTGTAGACAATGTACTAACACTCCCTTAGAAAATATAGACGGAATTTCATTAGATTTTTATTTCAAAAAGAACATGGCAAATGAAATTCATTTGATTATATTCGGTGGAAATTATCGTTCTCATAACGCTGATAGTAAGGGTTTGAACACAATGTTAAGGAAAATGACGTACAATGCTACGATATTTCGATGAGGCCGGCATGCAAGATAGCAGTTGGGGGCATGGTATCACTTCTAATTGCTCATTTTAGCCTGCCGATGGATGACGATATGTGGGAGAACCCGAACACCCCGTACACACTTATTTTTGGAGCTTTGGTGAAGGCAGCAATGATACACTTGGACGTTGGGTTAATCTATTGGCGCTATAAAGGCACCAACTCCATGATACTCTCTCAGTGCAGGAGTACCAGACTCGGATCGTCGTTCACACTTTCGGATTTTCTTATACAGCCGGATCGGGGTGTACATGTAGTTGTGGGAAGCCCCCAGGTTGAGCAGGATGACAAGCATAGATAGAAGGATGAGAGAGCTTTGATGGATGAGAATCAGGTTCACTCAAAGCCAGCACAGCCTCACCCCATTGACCAACAACCCATTCAGCCGCATCCGATATTTCCTCAGTTTATACCACTTCCACCAGTTGAGCAACAACTAGTACCATCACTTTTCCAGGGGTTGATTGATATTCAGGAGGAGCCTTACCATTCCGAGGGCATAGTTATTGAGGTTCTCGGGAGCCACACAGGCACAACATCTCCACTCCGTCCCAGCCTGATCTTCACTCGTGGTAGCATCCAGAGTACAGCCCATTTCAGGAGCATGGTTCACCTGGATTTCGGCAATCTACTTCATCTTACAATCTATGGGGCCAGTCACCGAGACATGATCCCTACTAGATGCAGTCTTGGGAAGACTCCATCTTTGAGGTTCGATAGGATGTGAGCCACCCTAGTGCTCAATTTGATTGTCATCAGGGAGAGACGAGTTATAGGTTTGACAGGGTAGATGAGAAACCGCATTACATGTGGATGGATATGAACATAGTTCACCATGACATGCATGAGATCACCGATAGGTTGAGAACTGTGGGCGTTGGAGATTTTCACCCTCACCAGGATCCGCACAGGCAGGGGGCGTGTAGCCAAACATGGCAGACGGTGTTGAGGACTTTTGGTATTCTAACCTTTTTCGTACCTTGGTCACATGCCCACACTTATTTCATGCATTGGGGACAATGCATGAACTAACTGTGGGGGAGAGGTTGGAACACCTTCACATTGGTGGCACATTTTTTGCTTTCATCTCTTTATGCTTGCTTGCTTTGGATTTGGATGATGACTATTTTCCCTATTTCTTTTCCCTCATTGTTTTGGAAACTTGTGTTGTTTGGTTGGTTTTTGGAAACTTGGTTTATAGGTGTGAGGGAACCTTTTGTAGTTGTTTGGGATGGAACACTTTGGTGGTGTTATTTTGTTTTTTCTTATCTTCATTGTAGTATGAAGCCAAACTTTGGGACATTTTGTGCTACACAAAGAAATTTAATAAACTAAAAAATGAAGAGAGAGAAACCCCGGCTAAGTCAAAAACCATAAAGGATAACTTAGGCAACAATGAAAAGGTCTGGATATGTTAAAAAATTATGCAAAAGTGAGAGGCCATGGTGTGGAAATAGGTGAGAAGTGAGCTCAAAAAGGAAAATAAATTAATGGGATCCTAGGATGAAAACCTGAAAAGGCTCAGGCAAAATGAGAGATATTGAAGAAAAAAATTCTATAGTTCTCTTCAATTGTTGTTTGAAAGTCCTTTAGGTAGAGTAACTTAGCTTCACACTCATTTTCATGAACTTCACCCTTTTTGTTGGTATGATTGGTTGGATAGGTTATCTTAGCTTCTTTGGGGAGTGAGAATTGTGAGATTCTTACATCTTTGGGGAAAGTAGGGTAGTATAGGAATAAATGTTGAATGTCTTGGGGAACTCTTTGCATGCTATGTTCCGCTTAGATCTTTGCTCGTTCTTGTTTACTCGAGGACGAGTAAAGGTTTAAGTGTGGGGAATTGATCTGCACCTGGAAGCATGTGTTAACCAATGCATTTAGCACACTAGCTTTTGTACGGTTGATTGCTAGGTTTAGTTGAGTTTACATGACAGAGGGTTTAGATAGCCTTTGTTGGTTTTCTTATCTAAATCTTTCATCTTGTAGATTTATTTAGACCTAATGGATGTTATGTCCTTACAAGCATCTAGATCATATTTTGTGAGATTCATTGTAGATCTCTCATAAGTACTTTGGAGTAAAAGGCCATTCGCTAGAATGGTAGTAGATATTTGAAGAACATTCGCAAGGATGGTAGTAGACCGAATGCCATGCGCTTAATCATGGTAGTAGATGGAAATGCACTAAAGAGAATATTGGAATGGTCGTGCCCTTCTTCACGGCTAATGCAAGCCAATATGGTAGTGCGACTAAGAAAGGGCGTGTGTCGTGTGCTTTTGCACGGCCCGTGCCATTCTAAAGAATAGTGCGGCTAAGTATAGGTGTGGGTCGTGCCCTTTTGCATGGCTCGTATTCCTCGAACATCAAGGTTTGAAGACCTAGTTGGCACCCCGCGGTGTATTGCACGGCCAGTCCATCAAAATGAAGATAGCTCAGCTCAAGCCCGCGGCCCACACGGATCTACACGGGCTGCACCGTTCAGATAGCTAGAGGACACTTCCAGCCAGCAGCCCGCGGGGATTTGCACGGCTGTGCCGCTCAGAAGACTAGGAAACCCCATCCAGCCGCTGCTCCATTATAGGGTATCTCTAGTTTTGGGCTTCTTTAAGGCCCATTTCCTACCTAATATATAAAGAGCCTATGTCTACTAGGGTTTATTAGTTAGAGAGAGAATTTCATCAGTAGTAATTTCTATTATCCTAATTTCTAAGAGTAGGTAGAGAGAGAACGGGAATAACCCTTCTCTCTTCTTTTAATCTTCCTAGTTTTGCCTTAGGGCTATTTGCTTGGGGGTCTAATTTGTATTCATGATTTAGTAGATATTTTGTCAGATTCTATGTCTCCTTATCCTTTTATGTTATTGAATATCATGCTTGATTTAATCTTTATGTCGTGAAATGCAGATTATATATCATATACTTCCATACACCTTAGTTATATGTTTCATGTATGGTGCTAGGCTTGTTTGTTCCCTTGGGGTTTCTGCTAAGGTATTTGTGGATTTGCGAGTCCCCAGCCATGTGGGTGTATGCATGTAGGTCGTAAGCACCATTCCGATGAGCTGACGCTAGTCGACTGGAGGATTGTACCCCAATAAGTGAGGGAGTGATAGTCTGTAGCAACCAAGGTTGTAGTATAGCGACCATCATCATTTCAACCTTAGAGTCATCATGAGATGCCAATCTCTTTGCCTCTATAGGTCCATGGAGAATCGTTCATAGTGGAGGCTCATGATGTAATTGTTTACGGGAAAGAGGAGCGCATAACAGTTGGACCGCTTGATGCACTTTCCTAATTACGGAGGTGGTGTTGATAGAATAAGACGTGGGCACTTTTGTGTGACAGACATTGGAAAATGTTGACTATCAATCACACTATGTGACATAAACATTGGGATAGGTTTATACATCTTGCATTAGACAGAATCTAGGATCAAAATATTCTACCAATCATGTAATGAAAATGTCCCCAAGTCTTAGCTTAACATAGTTTAATCTCTTGATTTGCATGTTTAGTAGTTTATAGGTAAACTCTCTCCACCCCTAAATCATGTTTGCAACACTGACTATTCTTAACATGCAATCAGAGTGATGCCCAATTACAAGTCTTGCGTAATTAGCTTTTAAAACCTAGCTTCTCTATGGACAACCCTGAACTTGACCTAGGTACCCTTTGGTAGTTTTGCAGTGAGTATGGGAGCAAAAATATAAATTCTTATATTTGGTCTTCTTAGTGCTCCACATGTTAGTAGATCTCCCGTGAAAATGACAGTTTGTAAGCGACCCCCGCGGAGTGTGGATCAAATACGATCAACATTCATCGTAAGTTGTTCCTCACCACTATCAATATCCATCTCAATTAGGTCATCAACACTAACATCTTCATCATTCTTTCTCGCGTCCTCTACTTCATATGTTTTATTCTTAAATAATCTCTCAAGAACAACTTTTTGTGCTTTCACATATTTTTCATGACTTTTAAGCCTCCCTTTTTTTGAACCTCTGAATGCACACTTTGTTTTTTTCTTTGACGATTCCATGTATCAATTGTCAATAAAATTCATATTTGTTTCATCAAAAAAATAAAATAAAGAAAGAACAATTTAATGTCTAACTTAGAAATTAGAATGAAACTTGTGCAGCCCAAATAATCACAAAAAGACATTAATTTTTAGTAAATTTCAGCTTCAACTTCTTCACTTTAAAGTGTGAATAGGAAGCAACATCCCTAAACAAACAATTCAAGAAATCAATGTATAAACACTCCTTAAACTTTTCTTTTTCATACTCCTACAAATTTAAAACACCAACATTCTCACACAACATTCTCATACAAGAAATTGAAAAATTAATTAATCAACAACTTAAATCTAAATAAAATATTAGAAGATTTGAAATTTGAAAATATGACACATACTTGAAATTCTTCAATAAACACAAGATGTCAATGTGAGCTAAAATAATCAAACATGTTTTTGTTATCGACAAGAGCTGCGCAACACTGCTATATTTTTTTTTACTGTATTTTGAGTAAAATTGGGGAAGGAAATGGAAATTGGCATAATTTGGGAAGGGGAGGAGACTTTTGAAAATTCCAATCATGCAGGCCAAGGCCCAAGGGAAATAAGAGTTAAATGCTTTTATTATTATTATTATTATACATATGTAGTAGATATTTTTAGTAAACTAGCCCCCCTGTAAAATTTGGAAATTGGGTGCCTGAGGCAGAGTATTCATGTTCTTCAAGCCTTGGGCTAGGCCTGCTTCCTGACCAACATAAAAAAAATTGGAATCGGCGCAATGCTCCATGCTACCTTTGTGAAACCAGTAGAATAGGGTCCCGTTGAACGAGCATGAAGGAGAATTAATTTGGGTTTCGACGCCCAGCTAAACCCCAATTGACCGTTGGGGATATACTGTGCAGACGGTGATTCTAACCCTTATAGCCGCTTGTACTTCCTTTAGACTAGTCTAACGTTTTGAGTGTAGTAATCTTGTTCTACACAAATTTAGTCAAACTGTAATAATAGTGGTGTTCCTAGGGGCACTAAATAAGAATTGGGGGTGAAATCTAGTCTTCCAATTTTTAGGAAGTTATGTAAGAACTATGTGTGTGTGTGTCATGATCAGAGTGTATTCTACATCATTCAATGTTCTTACATATTATCGGGTTGTATGTTTGAAGATTTTAGGCTTAATTAGGTTGTATCATATTCATTTTAAAGCTAGTTTTGTGAGATCTAGAACGTTGTTCATGCTATACAATTTTTGTTTAACGTATAGTAGTTCTATGGTCATTTCTATACGAGGTCTACGTCTTCTAGTATGGGGATAGGTGTTTACCACGAAGCTTTTAGTGTATGTGACAGTTATAGTTTTTTGAATTCATATTATTTTGTAAAGAAGTATTTTCTCTAAGCATTATACGAGTGGAATTTTATTTTTCATGAGGTGTATCATGCGTAGCTGGGTGTAAACGTACCTTAGTTACAATGATGTAATGTTTCAATGTATTGATGTTGTGTGACAAAACTTGGTTCGCTTCGCTGCTTACATCCAATCCTGCCTGTCCGAAGTTTTCCATTTTTCCCTGGTTTGTTCCATCGCTTTTATCCAATCCTGCTCGTTCGAGGCTTTCCCGGTTCATATAGTTTTATCAGCATCGTGTTTTGATGATGACCAGTCCTATAGTTGGTTTTCTTTGTCGTTTTCATCGAATCTCCTACGCTCGAAGTTTTTCAGTTTGTCCTTATCAAGATTTTCAAGCTTGTATTGTAGCTGTATCCACCGACCATGTGTTTTATGGTGGCTAAATGTCATCTAATAAATTGTGACCGTTCATCATATTCTGTCTTGCTAATGCATATGGCTGCTTTTGAATTTATTATTTTTTCCTCTTTTGACATGAACCTGGCCTCGTCCAGACACTATGAAGGTCTGGAAAAAAATCGATCCACAAAGACGGGGCCACTAATGCGGGTAATTCCTTCTAGACCACCATAATATTTTGAATTAGCATAGTGTTCCATGCAAGCTCTATGACCCATGCAGAACAAGGTCTCAGGGGGTCCCCGGAATCGTCCTCCGATGCCTAAGTTAGAATGTATTAGATATATAAGTAATCTATGGAAATATTCAATTATCTGTATTGTAATTTAGATCATCCATTTATAACTAGTGATCACCGGAATCTTTGTTAGTCGTGGTCCATGGTTGCGGTTTCATAGGTGACATTCGTCATCCTACTACGGTTCGCTTCTCTAGCTCAATAGGTGTAAGGTATCATTTTAGCCTCGAGCTTTACTTTATTGAGGGAAGCCCGACGAGGCTCGTGCTTTATTAAGCAAGTTTTTTGCTTATCTGGTTCGCTAGGCTGGAGATGCTTATCTTAGTTTTGGACTTCGCAAAGTTGAAGGATTTGTATACCGCATTACAAGTATGAATTCTGGAAAGATGATGATACTGAAAAAATTACCTTCTCATGCCTCCGGCTTATGTTGCACATTTATTGGCGGTATTGATATATATGCAACAAACCAGTAGTTTGTTGATGAGTTTACTATTTGGCATAACTGGTTAGTTCATCCTGGATGTATAATAATGTGCAAAATGATAGTGAATTCACAAGGTCATAGTTTGAAGAGCCAAAAGATTCTTCAATATAGAAAATTCTCAAGTAAAACTTGTTCTCATGGTACGCTAAATTTTTAGGCCATCACCATGGATTTTTTTATCGAATCTCATACATTTTTTAAACACATACATGGGGATATATGTGAGCCCATTAACCTACCATGGGGACCATTTCGATACTTTATGGTCTTAATTGAGGCATCTACCATATGGTCACATGTATGCTTATTAAAACTCATAATCAATCATTTGAGAAATTACTTGCGGAGATAATTTGTTGTGTGCGCATTTTTCTAATCACAATACTAAGACAATTCCTCTTAATCATTTTGGTGAGTTTACATCCCAATTTTTAAACTGATTATTGTATGTCCATTGGATTAGTGTTGAACATCTTGTAGCTCATGTTCATACACCCAACGGCCTAGGTGAATCATTCATTAAACAGCTTCAATTAATTGCACAACCAATATTGTTGAGAACTAAACTCCCAGTGTCAGTTTACTGCCATGCTATATTGCATGCAGCGACACTAGTCTGTATCAAGCGACCAAATTATAATGAGTTTTTCCTCCCGTTAATGATTTTTGGCCAGGAAACAAACATATCACATCTTAGAATTTTTAGATGTGTGGTATATGTACCAATTGCTCCACCACAACACACAAATATGGGGCCTCAGAGAAGGATGGAATATATGTTGGGTACAAATCTGCGTCAATTATTAAATATTTTAACCAACATCGGGATATTTGTTTACTAATCGTTTTGATGAATGTTATTTCATTGAGTCAGTTTTCCCAAAACTTTAGGGGAGAGAAACTACAGTCGGTTAAGAAAATAAGCTAAAATGAATGATCTCTTTCTCATTTTGATACTCGTAGAAATAAATGTGAACTAGAAGTTCAAAAGATAACTCATTTGCAAAGATTAGCCAATCAATTGCCTGATTCTTTTACCAGCCTAAAATTGTAAAAAAAAATCACATGTGTTGGCTATTAATGTTCCTGTTCAATTGATGTCCACAATTAAAAATAGGTAGTCTAATTGGTTCCAACGATAAAAATCTTAGTAACCAAAAAGAAGCAAACATTGCAGATGGAAAAATAAAGGTGAAAATTCCTGAAGAATTTTATGAGATTCCAGAACAAACTTACGACGTGACTGTAAATGAACTTCCTAAAGAAGTTTGGGCACCCTGTAATATCGATAATGAAAAGCTCTCGATTAACAATGTCATGTCGGGTGTAAAATGGAACCGATATAAAATTGACATCGATTATATATATGTGTGTGTGCATGTGCATGTGTATATATATATTAATGAATGTGAACGAGGATTATGTGCCAAAATGGAAAGACACAATCCAACAAGAATTGGATTCCGTGGGAAATAAAAAGTCTTTGGAAAAATATCACACACGTGGGTTATAAATAGGTCTTTGTGTGAAAGAAAAATGAGAATGATGAAATCGTGTGCTATAAGGCACGACTTGTCGCACGAGCTTTTTCCCAGAGACCATGTATTAATTATGAGTGGACATATTTTTTCGTGGTTGATACAACTACTTTTCATTATTTACTTAATCTGGCAGCATTTGAATCCCTTGAAATGCGTTTAATGAATGTAGTGACTACCTATTTGTAGGGATCACTTCATAATACCTTGGTGAATATCTAATGAAATAAGGTTATCAAAACAACCAAATATGCCCTTGTGTATTCATAAAATGATCGGGATTACTGTTTGTTATTATAGTATATGTTGATGATCTGAATATGATTGAAAATCCTGAATAGATCTAAAATGTTGCTGAACATTTGAAAATAGAATTTGAAATGAAGGACCTTGGGAAGATAAAGTTTTGTATTGGGTTACAGATTGAACATTCTGAAAATGGTATATTTCTACACCAATCATCTTACACCGCTAATGTGCATAAGTAGTTTTATTTGGATAAATCACACCCCTTGATCACGCCGATGGTTTTGATATCACTAGACGCGAAAAAGATCCAGTTCAACATCGTGAAATGGATGAAGAACTACTTGGTCCAAAAGTAACATATCTCAGTGTGATTGGGGCTTTGATGTACTAGATAAGTCACACGTACCCTGATATAGCTTTTGCAGTAAATTTATTAGCGAGATATAGTTCTTCACCCACAAGAAGACATGGAATAATATCAAACAAATATTTCAATACCTTCAGGATGCGATTGATTTAGAACTTTACTACCCTAAGTCACTTGATAGTGACCTCGTGGGTTATGAAAATACCGGATAGTTATTTGATCCCCACCAAGCTCGATCGCAAACGGGATACATATTTACATGTGCAGGCACAACTATCTTTTGGTGTTCCATGAAGCAAACAATGGTTGTCACTTCTTCCAACCATGCTGAAATATTGGCGATTCAAGAAGCCAGTTGGGAAAGTGTTTGATTAATATTATAATTCACCATATTTGAGAAACTTGTGGATTATGACTGGACAAGATAGCTCCCACCATTTTGTGTGAAGACAGTGTTGCTTGTATTATTCAACTAAAGAAAGAATTCATAAAAATAGATAAAACGAAGCACATTTCAACAATTTTTTCTTCACTCACGACCTACAAAAAGATGGTGAAATGTGTGTTCACCAAATTCATTCCAGTGACAACGTGATTGATCTCTTCACTAAATCACTACCGGCGTCAACATTTGAAAAACTGGTGCACAATATTGGAATTCAGCGATTGAGAAATATCAAATGGTGGGCTTAAGAGAGGGAGCTATGCACTGTACTTTTTTCCCCTTAGCCAAGATTTCCCACTGAGTTTTCATGGTAAGGCTTTTAACGAGTCAGTGTGCTCCAATGGAAGATTTACTCTTTTTCCTTCACTAGGTTTTTTTCCAAACTGAATTTTCCTAGAATAAGATTTTGACGAGGCATTATTCCAGAAATGGACATTCAAGGGGGAGTGTTATAAATACAAGTGTGAATGTCCATTAATTAAAGACATGGAACTGTCTTCATAAACAGAGCTCATTGAAGCTTCATGAATTGGAGTTTAATGTGACTCCATTAGTTATGTAGTTTAATGTCCTCTTCACATGAGAACTATAAACAGTACTTCTACTTGCGAAGAAATGATCATCCAAAATAAAGAAGCATCATACAATATTCAACTTCCATTTCCCTCTTCTCATTTCCACATTTATACTATTAATAATATTTTCATTACATATCACAAATATTATACCTATATTTCGTTTACAAGTTGTGAAAAAATATATATTGTATAACAATGATGTAGTATCATCTGCATAGGGCTATATTAGGGTTTACTACATTTCCGGAGTACTCTCTGTAATCCACCACAAGGATGCTTCACTATCACAACCACCTCATCAAGAATGATTCCTTGCTTGTGACTGTTTCATTATGAGCAGTAGCAACTGAACAAACCTACAGTTCTGGACTGGTCCATACCCTAAATATTGTAAAAACTATCATAACTCATAAGTGAAGTTCCGTATAGTGTATATTCTTGTACACCCTCCTCTCACTACGTAATTATATGACGTCATTGCATGCATCATCCTTGCTAAAGTGGGTCTGCCCAGTTGAAACATCTATCAGGGTATCTTGCCACCTCTCATTTTTCCTATCATTTCAACAGGAGCTTTCCTATTTTCGTTTACCTGCACGAAGGTGAGATAAACCTATAACCTTGATTCTGTATATATTTCCAAACACTAAACCTAATTTTAAAAAAATGAATCCTCTAATCAAACCAAATTGAATAAATTAACGTTGGTTTATTATCCTGAAGGAGCTAGACTGCAAATTCGCACAAAAACATGATTGTTGGAGAAATGTTTCAATGAGATTAGTAATAAAAATTAATATTAACCACCTAGTGAATGTATAATACTCCGTACTGAAGATTGAAATACAAAAGGAGCTAATCTATATGCCTTTTAATACATTTATATATTGAAAATTTCTCTATTTTTATTCAATTTTATATCCTTATTTATAAAGAGACGCGAATCGTTGAAAGTAATTAGTACAATTAATATTCATCATGATCAGCATAGCCTGATTACAAGTAAAGTAAACAACACATTTAGGTTTTAAATCTTTCACTTAGTATGTTCATCATGATCATTTCTCTGTACTTAGTCTTGAAAACAATAATTTTAGGGTATAAATTGTGAGACTGGTGAAAGGAAACAACGCAAAATGCAACAGCAATATTCTAGTGTCATTCTCATGCATTCAAATCCTGAAGAAGGTGATGGGAATAGATGGATTAATAACAAGATGTGGAAAGAATTGATCAAATACGTGGAGCAGGCATAGGCAGACAATGAACATATGGATGCGGAGAATTCATGTAGGGCGGCGAAGAGGGAACAACAATGGAAGCCATGAAATGCGTGGCTTGCAGCCGCCACAGAAACATCCACAAAAGACTTGTCACAACCCAAGAACCAGAAGAAGTGATAAAGGCCGACAATCCTGATCACAGTGCTATTAGGTCAAGTTAGGAGAAGTGCATTTTCGGACTCCGTTTGCAGGCTTCTACTCCAAATTCCATAACAGTGGAGAAAAAAGAAGTTAGCGGATTGCGCGATCATGGTTATTTGGAAAGAAAGAGACACTGGACAAAGTTTAGTCCAAAACAGAAGGAAAAGATGAGGATATTTGCAGAGAGGGTATGGTGGAGGATTCAAAGGGTTGATGAGTCCACATTGAACCAATTCTTCCAGGAGATTGGAATCAAGAGAAGAGTTCTTAAGGTTTTGATGCATAACATGAAGCACAACTTGGCTAAAAAAAAATCTCCCCCTTCTGCAACATCCATCTGAGGAAAACTTATCTTACGTTTTTATTATTTATGTTTAAGAATACAACATAGGTATTTATGTTTTTTCCTTTTCCCTAGCCGTATGAGTCCATTTAGTATGGTTCATATGATATTGTAAAATTTAAAGTTGATACTGTACTTTTAAAGATATACTCCCAAGTATCTTTCAACCTCACCTTTTCCTATCTTCTCAGCTAGAGCTTTCCTATTTTTTTCCCAGAATGAAGGGACAAGAGAAAAACACAGTACTCCATACTTTTTATTGCCATTATTGTCTAAGTCTAAACTGCCGGAGTTCAAGAATGACCTAAAAGGATTGGTCATTTGATCTCATTATTTCAACATTAGCATTTGAGTCACATGTTAATATTAATTTTAATCAGCCTGCATGTGGATTTATTGTGCAACCAATTGAGTACTATTCCCATTTGTCCTGAAAATGTTTTTGAACAGATTGAATCCTTTTTCTTAAAAAATTTAAAAAACATTAGTGCCGGGACATTTGATGATAATCCAACCCTTCAAATAAATTGGCTTTATAGTTTGAGTGGCCTTTTCTATATGATATGGGATAATCTCATTTACATTAACACACATGAATTTAATTACTAAACAATATATACCGTTGTGGCAAAGTGAACCTACGTAAAGACAGTAATTTGGTCCTCTATTGTCGAATCATCTGGCAAACTCAACCCGACTTGGAAGACTGAATCAACACATGCTTGAATCAGCGTCCCGGTTCAAACTGGTCATAGTAGTAAGCATTGAATTTAGCATTCTTCTCAATTGCAAGTAGCACATCCTCGTTAGAGAATTAAGTCAACCGTGCATATAAAATTTAATCCAGCCACACTATCTAAAATAATGCCAAAGTAACCTAAAATCGATGATAATTCATGTTCTTTCACTAAGGCCCAACCGTCTCAATGAAATAAAATTTCATTTTATAAAGTAGGAATGGAGATCGGTTTTTTTTGTCACCAAAGACAAATTTCTGGAAGTGTATTGGAAACTGATAAGGAGATATTTTGTGTATATCTTGTATCCTAGATATAATCCTTTTACATTTGTGATTTTGCACATGATACCTATATATTGTACCGTTCACTAAAAAAAGGAGTCCAGACGCATATTTTGTGACAGAAAAGAAAATGTCACAATATTCGCTCCACTTGTAGATGTCACTAAATATTTGTGACTTTCGCACATGTCACTTAACTGAATTACTACTCAATCCATGCCACAAAATGTAGTGACTCTCTTAAAGTGAACATCTTAAAACTGAATTACTCTCGGGACTTCCTGCAGGTGCTCGGAGAAGTAGGACTCATTCGACTGACCCCAGATCTTATCATTGCTTGGAAGGATTCTTCCACATCAGTGGTGCTAACTGGCGGGATAAAAAATTCTTTCTAGATTTTGATGGTCCTCGGGAAAGGCTGGAGACCACCCCAGAACTACCGTCCACTAAACAAACACACAAATAAGGAATCAAATACATGGTGAAGCTAACAGGAAAGAAACTGGCTGGATAAATCCAAAAGGAACCACAAACAACAATTAGCACAAACAGCGATCGAGTCTGCAGAAACAAACAAATAAAGACTGCGATTATGACACAGTTCTATGTCTGCAAGCTTTACACGCAGACTATACACAAGACATATTCCTTCATTATTTCAGCTTGCTAACATCTTCACCAAGAGTCTCTCTGTACCTCTTTTGGACTTATTCTGCTCCAAGTATTTCATCTCTTGTCTTCCCACGCTTCTCTTGAAGATGTGATTGATGTGGCCATATTATATGGTGATTTTGGGATATTTTTGTGCTCATTTTGATGGACTTTTATGCTTTGAAGACTCTATTTTACCTCGAATTTATATTATTAGTTTTGAGAGCGACTTTATCGCTTTTGTCACTTTTAATAAGAATTCTGTGAGACAAGGTAATTGTGGAAGATTTGAAGACCATGAAGACTACAAAATGTTGGAATACTTAGGAGAATTCCATTCTCAAGGATGGTAGAAGCTTGAAGAAGGTCGAAGAAGTGAGAGTAAAGAAGCGGATGAATTGTGATCCGGAAGATTGAAGCGGAGTTCTGATAATTATCCGAGAAGAACCAGCCT